>JXOV01023804.1:0-10049 GCA_001014945.1 Clogmia albipunctata
TCAATACAATGTTGAAAATAACTATTTCCCATTTTGAGTTTTATCTATCTGTAGATAAAAAAATCTCTAATATTTGCCAAAAATTACAAGCACAACGAATTAGTTAAGAATTCGCTTAAAAAAAACCGTCATTAAAAATGTACGCCTACTTCCTCATACCTATGATAACATTTTAAAATTTGGTTAATTATTACTTATTACTTGATGTGATCAAAATTAAAAAAAGACAATATATTTCTCCGAAACCGCATTTAAAGTTATTGAGTTTTTTATATTAAAAATTAATCAATTAACGTATAGTTTAACAACAAAACCAATGATCTGATAATCTACAGCCAAGGGGAATTACAAATGAAAAAAATATTTTATTTAATTTATAAATAAAAAAAATATTAATTGAACAAATTTAAAATAGAAATAAGTGCCCACTTATCCATGATCATAATCATTTTAAAATTTAATAATCAACAATAAACAATGCGCCTACTCTCGAATGATAACACATTTGACTGCTTTCTCTTAGGACATTGGTTCGAATGACTTTGTCTGTTTTTAAAGGTTCATGTGCTACTAATTGATAAGCACACTAAAAACAAATAGGTAATAAAATATCAAAGCCCGTTAAATGAGGTTAAAAATCCCCATGTTACTTAGAGGAATTTAAAGGGAAAATTTATTTTAAATTTAACAGAGTTTTATCAACTTGACCCGCCTTGTAGCCAATGTGGTAACGCATTCGGGTGCCTCGGAGGCCATGGGTTCGATCCCTGGGCGGGTAGGAGTGACTGGGTCCTTTTTCAATTGGTCTAAGTGCTATTAATTGACTAATATTACACTAAAAACAAATGATCATGAAAAGTCTAAGCCTGTTGGTTGAGGTTTAGATTTCCCATGATCCTTACAGGAATTGAAAGGGAGATTATTTTATTTTTTTCCAACTTGACAACAAATTACAAGGTAAATTTATTTATTTTGAAGATAGAAAAATATAAAAAAAAAAGTTTGAAGTAAAAGGAGTAAAAACCCACTATATTATTTGGTTATAGATTTATTATGATACGTTATCCAAGATAAACCTTTAAAAAATATTTTTGTTTGATTTAATAAAATATACTTAAGTTTAACATTAATCATTTTTTTTATTATTATAATAAAAACATGTTTAGATATCAGAGAGTATAAATATAAATATGTTTAAATTGTTAATCCATTCGCCCTAGCTCTTCCTTCCTATCACAATTGCTGATCATACTGTTATATATAGTGATAGTTAAAAGTTATATGCTTATTAGACCTGCCATTCGGCACCTCACACTAGGGCAGTATAGCCCTATCCACTTTTCAAGAGAGGTTCAATGATAGTAATTTAAACAGTTAGACATTGTTACAGTTTTAATCTCAATGTTTGACAATTATTAAAATGATAAAGGAGTTATTATAGTAATTTCAAGTTTTAAAAATTTATTAAATAGTGTAAACTATTAATGCTCCTTATTCAAAATCTTTGTCGAAGTAGATTCTTTAACATAACGGTTTTTGTCCACTATACGAGTATTAGCTCAAAATTAATTTTTATCAAATTTAGATGATATTTTTTTTTAAATTTTTTTTATTACGGTAAAATGTTCACTTTATTTGTCTTAAATAATGTACTACCAATTAATAGAATGAACAGAAACAGACATAAAACCAAAATCACTACAATCAACTCCCAATTGAATCTTTGGATTGTACAAGTAGTTTTTACACATTCATCTCTGTCAATTTCAGATCTAATTCGGGAAACTTTAATTAAATCTCGTTCTGAAATATTAGAAATATTTTTGAGAAATTTTTTTAATTGATTTTGAAAGGCAATCGTATCTGGAGGTTTGTAAGAAGTTGCGATTAGAGCTTCATCTTTAAATGTACCATTTACTTGAACACATCCTAATAAAAATAAATAATTATCATTTCCATACAAGTTAAACTTTATATCGGTTTTAAAAGGACAAGTAAAGGTAAAATTTTCATCAGTTGACAAAGAAAATTTAGGTTTGGGCGAATCATTTATAGACATAATTATAATCTTTAAATCATCATTATCAAAATAGCAATCATTAATTATTATGAAACCGTGATCATATTGTTTTATATCAATTAATATATCTTTACTTGGAAAAAACAAATAAGAAGTTTCGTATAGCTCAAACGGAACTTTGAAATACAAACTGTACGATAAACTCAGCATCGGGATTTTGTTAACTAACTCCTTTTCTGGACACTGACCTTTGAAAAGTTTTGCTGAAGTAAGCGAAATGAAAATGTACAATAAATGACACGAAGAAAATGACATCATCAATGGTTTCGTTGGCGACCAAAAGAAAACTGTCCATAAATTTGAGTTCATGGATTTAAAAAGGTTAGATAATTTGAAATTAATAGATCAATTATAACAATTACGGAAATATTATTTAAAATTATTTAAATTAAATATTATAAATAAAAATATAATGAAATAATCCCTAATTATTCAAATCAATATTAAAAACAGTAAACAGTAAATGAAGTTTAAAAGCCATCACATTGGAAAAGTCTTCCAAACTCCTACTTATCATTTTCATTCGAAGATCAAGCTTAATTAGAAGAAATATGTATGTGCTCAATAGAAACATGCAAACCAGCAAGGCAAGGCTTTCAGGGGCGTAGAAAAATATAATTGATTTATTTATTTTGTATATAACTTCAAATGTTACTTTTAAAGTAAACATGTATTATATCTCAATTAAAAAAAACACTTAACATAACTGAAAATTGCATTGGACCAAACAAGCCATTAATGCGTTATAGCCCTCACTCATATAAGATGTTGTCAAATATCCGCCTTTTAGATTTTTGAATTTCACGGCTATTTACAAAGCGATATAGAGCTCGGTCATACTATACATAATTTGAAAGGTCTTAACAAAACGAAACTATTTATGATTAGTTTGGATATTGCGTTCAACAGTTATAGATGTGTAAACATGAAGTTCACTAACGCCGAAATCATGGAAAACATCGAGTTAGACCGGTATGTGGCATTTCGTGACATCACTCAGGAGATGGGAGTTAGTCACCAAACAATTTAAAACCATCTGCAGAAGGCTGGATACAAAAAAAGCATGATATTGAATTGACGGCCAGGAAGGTTTTGCTGTGTGTTTGGTGGGATTGAAACGGATTCATCCACTATGAGCTGCTCCCATATGGCCAGACGCTTAAATCTATCATCACTGCGAACAACTACAACTACAGAAGCATCCAGAATTGACCAACAGAAGTGTGTAGTGTTCTATCAGGACAACGCCAGACCACACACTTCGTTGATGACTCGTCAGAAGCTACGGGAGGTTTTATTGCATATACCATATAGCCCGGACATAGCGTCTAATGATTACCATCTGTTCCTGTCCATGTCGAATGTTCTTGGTGGTGTAAAGTTGGACTCCAAAGAGGCTTGTGAAAAGTGGCTGTCCGAGTTTTTCGCAAATAAGGAGGGGGGTTTCTACGAGGGGGGTATTATGAAGTTGCCGTCTAGATGGAAACAGATTATATTTACGGCGCATATCTGAACTAAATCAGATCACTGTAACAATTTTTATAAAGCATTGAATAAAGAGCAAAAAAGGGAGATATTTGAGAACCTTATATATATAATATAAATAAATATGAATGATCAACGGTCAGATGCGCCCTCGTGATTCGTTGGAGTGATGGGTGACGCCTATCTCCTCCTCCTTACATAAGCAACTTTCCTACCTACTTTTGTGCCAAAGAAGGTGGACAGTTTATATATCCCATAGACGCCTTTCAGCACCGCTCACGTGGGCAGTATAGATTAAACACAATATAAAGATTAAGGGTTAATATGGGTTGGACAGTAATTGATAATTAATTCTACTTATCTTAATCATTGTAGTAGCATGGAAAAAAATTCTTGTTTGACAGATAAAATGACTTTTCCAATTTTCGAATAAAATACTTGAATGAAATATAGTTCTTATAATATTCAACGATGTACATCAGTTTATCTTTGGATGTGGGTAAAAAATAGTAAGACTTCGATTTAAATTCCGCGCGAAAATCCATTCGTCGTAATTTTTTCTACATTGGTTTGACTATCAGGGCCATCTGTGCCAAATGTCACATCAAAATAATCAATAATGCTTAGTATACGCTTGGCTTTCTGAAGTACAAAAAGTGCATTCGGCGAATTTTACAATGAGTGAAATTATTCAACAAAAATCGCAAGGAATTCGCGAGTGCATCACACTCTGAATTCCTTGCGACCGGCCAAACTGTCAACTGCATTGATTTTCGCCAAATTTTCGACTATTGGACAAATCATTGACAAAAGTGTATTGGGACCAGAGTGGATTTCTTTGAAAACGAAAGAGATTTGGAAGAATAATTTAAGAATTTTGAAATTTTTAACAGTCTTACTACTTTTTGTCAAAAATTACATGCACAGCAAATTACTTAAAAATCTGCTTGAAAAAAACCGAACTATCACCCAAAACGCACGCCTACTCGATCCACAACTGTAATTGCCATAACATATTTGAACAATTATAATTTTTTTTATTAAATGACAATATTAACAATTGTGAAAACTACACACTCCATGTTTATTGAAGAAATTTTCAGTTCATCCCGAAAGTTTTACATTATATTTACTTTATTAGCTTTTTTAAATGATAAAAAGGAAACAACTAAAACAAATATGAACCATACCACTAAAATTATAATAAGATAACATAATTCAAAAGAAGCATGTTTAACAGGACATGCCAGTTTACATTCTTCTAGTGCTTCCGGATTTTCGTCAATAGCCAATGGTAATTCCACAATATCGTTTTTATTGATATTTGACGTTTTTGGTAAAAACTTTAATATTTCAGATTTGAGGTCTGTTAATGCCGTACTATTTTCGAGTTCATAACTGGACTGTAGAGCTGCCAATAGAGTTTCCTCTTTCCAGGTCTCATTTAATTGAACGCATCCCCAAAAAATAACAAATTTATCATTGCCATATATTTTTAAAGTAATATTCGCATCAATTGAGCACAGAATTTGGTTTTCAGTGTGATTATTTGTAAGAACGATTGAAGGATTAAATGTTTTACTTATCTTCACCCCAGTTCGTAAGTGACAATAGTTTCTGGTCGATAGTGAGTTAATTTGATAAATGTTTTTTACTAAAATGATTGATTTTCGAATGTTCGTTTTAGTTGGAAAAATAATATAATCTGGATCAATTGTTTCGAAAGCCACTTGATAATATACTGTAAAATTAAGAGTTTGACTTGATGGTACAAAAGTAGATAATTCTTTTTCAGGACACTGCCCTCGGTGCAATACACAGAATGACAGGTTAAACAAAAGAACTACAAAAAACGTTATCGAAAAAACCATAGTGTTATTGGTACAACCAACAAGCTTAAAACTTAAATTTATAGCAGACTTAGGTTAAAAATATAATAGCTAGCTTCAATTCCTCTTTAATAATAAAACTTCTTCCCACATAAGTTTAATAATATTTTATTTTGGAAATTGAAATAATTGCATGAAGATAACTTAAAGTTCTCAAATTTGATTTTAATAACAGTGAGAAAATTTAAAAGTTATTGGATTGGGAAGTTAATTTCGATTTATCATAACCGGTTTATTCAGCCTTAATTTCTTCCTACCCACTTTCCAATATGTAATTGCGCAATCCAAAAGTTTCCATATCAAAAACATTTTCTAAAATATCTACGGGATTTCAAATATGAATTCGAAAGTTGTTGAAAATGGAATGGCGCCATAAGTAAACCGCCCACCGCCGCCTTCTCGTTATTCATTATTATTTTTATGATAATGGAGTGGGGCTGGATGTATGTGGAATCGACCCGCCAATCCGTCAACCGCTCTCTAGGGCAGTATAGGTCAGGCACCATATATGGGAGGACAGTAAAGGTTAATTTTTGCATCTTCAAATCAAAAATGGCCTTTTATGAACTTTTGATGAAATAATAAATTAAATAATTCCATTCGTATATTCGTATTTTAACACAATTTTTAAAGTTGGTTAATATAAAATGAAAATTTATTTGTTAAACCTATATTAAGTCTCTGTGGGGCTGGAGTAGCGTCATAAATAATTATGATCAGAAAAATATAAAAAAAACATATGTTAAATATAAAGTCTAGAGTTTGCAATTTTAAAACAATTTTTTTCTTTTATTTATTTTATGTTAAATTTATTCATTTGTATTGTAATAGGCTTACGTTTTAATTATTTATGTCTTATTTATATATTTATTTATAAAACAATTTTTTTTATTTAAAAGGACTATTTTTCGTGTTCTCAATAGTAAGAGTCTCCACACGCTTCCTTTCAGCTATGGTACGGGCTCTAGTTATTCAAGACAGCTGTAGCTGTTTCTGCTCCAGATTCACTAGGACAATCTTAGCGATCGTGAGCTTACGAATGTTTTCCTGCTTTGACATTTTGATGTTCCTATTTTCAATCTTTCTGATATCTGATTGAAGCCAATTTTTTTAGATCTCATCCTCCCAGATGACTGGGATATGTCCGCAAATTGCTCCACTTGCAACAAATCATATTCCGGCTGTGTTGGAAGTGGCGACATATAGAGAGTTCTGAAAAAATCTACAATTTCAAGAAAAATAATTGAAAATATTGACTAAGCTATTTTCATATTTCTTCTTCGTCTAGCTTTATAATCCTCGATGGACCTTAGCCTCTTCCACAACCCGTCTCCATTCTTCTCTGTTCGTTGCTTTTGACGTCCACTCATTGATTGTAATCGCAGTTATGTCTTCTTGTCCATCCATCGTCTTCTAGGGCGCCCCTTTTACGCTTTTCTGTACTGCTCCTTTCAGCAGTACTTGTGGTGCTCTGTCGTCATTCATCCTATGTACACGTCATCTTGTCACTGTATATCTGCCTTCTAAAAGAGCGTCAAGTTCAAAATTATATCTTCGTCTGTATTCTCCACTGTGGTCGTCGCATATTTTACCCGCAATCATTCGAATGACTTTCCATTAGAATCGTCTGATTTTCTGTTCGTCGACTTGCTTAATTGTCCAGCTCTCGCATCTATATGTCAGTATGGGTCAAATAATCGTTTCATATATTTGAAGTTTCGCTCTACGCGAAACGTTTCTGCTGGTCAATACTTTTCTATAACTAAGCATTGTCCTGTAAGCCGCACAAATTCGGTAACCTATGGTGTATCCGTATTCAGTAAAATTTATATCAGCTCCCAAATATTTAACGTGTTGAACAGCTTCAAAATTTTAGAAGCTGATAGTAAGCCCAATCTGGGCTATTTTCATACACAATTAGATAGTTTTTCTTAAAAGAAATTATATAAATTAAATACATGAAATTAAATATGAACAGTATCCAATACTATTTATTTAATTTGTGCCACTGTTTTGTTTGTTTGCAACAAATGCTAGGAGATCAGTTTTAATAGTTTAGCACTCAGTTTTCTAATCAATTTAATAAAATTTAGGCAGTACCACATAGAGACTGAATTTTAAACTACGGGACATATTATGGATATATATACTCTAATAAGATTTGAGGGAAATCCGAAGGAAATTAAGAATCTAACAACTGCTGCAAGAAATTAGTTATCTTCCTTAACACTATGAAGTACAAATTTGTAACAAGAACTCGTGCACATAACTACATCAACTTATTTAATAATTAATTTCAATTACACGAAAGACAATAAGTAACTATAAGAAATTACGACACAGATCCTATGCTAACCATTATAAAGATTAAAACTAATATGAAACATCCGTAACCAATCATGTTTTGGTCGCCGAAATAATTTCCTTTGCACTTTAAGTTCACACAATGTTCCTGCCTATTCAATACGTTTTCTTTAGTATAATGCGGTGGTTTTGTTTGTTTTAAATCATTTTCTCTTATTTGAGATTTGTTCAGCAGCAGTTCCAAACCTCGTGACTGAACTATTGTTTTATTCCCCCAAAAAAGAGATTTCCCAAATATAATCAGTGCTTCGTCGTGAATTGTATCATTGACTTCTGCACAACCCCAAATTATACCCACTTCTTCTTTAAACACCACCAATAAATCAAAGTTTGGTTCAATTGAGCACATATAGTTTTTCACTGAGTAAGTTTTATGTTTATGAAAAAGAAATGCTTCCCACTTTCGAGTTTCGTTACTGAACTTTACTGCAGATTCAACATCACAATCACTAAATTGAAGTTTAAATGATATAATATTTGGTACGAAAATATTCAGACGAACTACTTCATTCAATGCATAAGGCAATATTAAGTAATTTGGTTCAAAAATTTGGAAAGGAACTTCGTAAAAGTTTAAAAAGTCTGATCGCTGAAAATCTACATATGTATGATTTAGTTTAGGACATGGGCCCTTTAATAACAGTCCTGTGTTAGAATTAATGCTAGTTAAAAATAATAGAACGATATGAAAAATCATTCTTATATTTGCATTATTCTAGCAAGCTTTTAACTCAATAACGTATAATTTTAAAATCTTACAAAATATTCTGATTTATGTTTGACAAAAATAAATTTAATTTACATTCGATAAGAACTAATTTTATATAATATTTCCTGCAGAATGGGAATTGGTTTGACAAGAAATCATTATCTTATACTAATTTACTTTATAGTTAGAGAATAATGTAATAATTCTTGTAATAATCTCCAATTATTACGCGTCAAAAAAATTTAAATATAATTTATAATTTTTAAACTACTTACTAGCATTTAGAAACATGAGTTATATAGTGCTTGGAAAATCTAAGTTTTAAGAAACTTTTAATAAATAAAACAGAAAATTGACTTGTTGGTAAATATAGTAATTGAGGTTAATAACATTGTGTTCCTCTACAATATTACGGAACCAATACTTATTCTGTTAAAGACATTTGAAGAAATAACTCGGAAATATTATTCAAATTATGTAAATCTAAAAATAAATATTATTATTGGTTAAATTTTCGTCATCAGATAATAAAAGTTTATGAGCTAGCCTACATTTTCCTCCTGCCTAGTGAGAATTAAGCATTAGGCACCAGCTATTACCAGAATAATAATCATTTGACCCAAAACTAAAAGCACTGTTAATAACTTCCAACTAAATCCAGACATATTAATTGTAATATCCTAAAATCCGCTATAATAGATTATCAACAATTTTAGTCTAAAAAATCACCAAAAACTCTGTAGTGTTCACCACTACATCCAAATACCTGAGGAGCAATTCCTGTTTTTCCAACATTGCTCCTCTCCTTCAATAATTCCTTTTCCCTCCTTTTTACCTTTTATGTATATTATTGTAAATATTATTCTATTGTTTTTAAAATGAATAAATACCGAGGCTTGACGAACCTCAAAGTTACTCTTGTTCAGTCGTCAATAACGACTAGTATTCCTGGGAGCTCACACTCCCTGGCCAGTCCTCTGGCCTGATCTTCCAGACCATCCAGCCAGCTTCTCTTGGGAACACACTAATCGCTCCAGTAACACAGGAACCTCTGCACACCACAACCCCCAGTTCCTGATNGTCAATAACGACCAGTATTCCTGGGAGCTCACACTCCCTGGCCAGTCTTCTGGCCTGATCATCCAGACCATCCAGCCAGCTTCTCTTGGGAACACACTAATCGCTCCAGTAACACAGGAACCTCTGCACACCACAACCCCCAGTTCCTGATCGTTACAGTGGTGACCCCTGACGTCCCGAAGACAGCAGCAGCTCAGCCTCGCAGTCACCAGCACCTGTCGTTACAGTGGTGACTCCGCGCTCTTCCATCATCATTGGAAGCAGCTGAGCGACTTCAAGGACCAGTTCGAG
Source organism: Clogmia albipunctata (assembly GCA_001014945.1). NCBI lineage: Eukaryota > Metazoa > Arthropoda > Insecta > Diptera > Psychodidae > Clogmia > Clogmia albipunctata. Next base: position 9,899 of record JXOV01023804.1, read on the forward strand.
CAACACGCAGTGCAGAGCAAACGACCCAAGAGAAGGAGCGACGAGTGCGGATGGACCGGATTACCACATCCATGGATCGGGAGAAGCCCCAGGATACGGAACAGAGTCAACCAAGTCCGCAATAACAACCCAACATGAAGTGGAGAAAAAC
>JXOV01023833.1:0-12007 GCA_001014945.1 Clogmia albipunctata
TTCTATTTACGTGAGCGGCACTGTATTTTAATTAATAATTTAAAAATATTTTTTATGCTTTGTAGATATTTTTAGTTAAAGTATTTAGTTATTTCTAATGAGGTGATCTCACACTTTGACCTTATGTGTTCATAAGTTTTAGTCCTTGTAGGAAGTCCAAAATTTGGTCTAACTTAAGGGTTTGGAGATGCGCTGAATTTGGCCGTATTGCCCTTAGATGTTTCCAGTTTCCACCTCTGTAGAATTATTGCAACGCACTCTTATAGAAGTTGAAGAGGAGTTTCCGCTCCATCTCCACAGAACCTGCATACTCCTTCAATTCTCTTCAATGATTCCTAGTAGGTGCTTGCCAAGTTTACAATGTTCTGTCAAGAAACCTGTGACAATTCTGACTTTGAGTCTAATAAGGAGCATAAGCTACGAATTTCTTTTGGGGTTGTAACCTCCCATTGTCACTTTCGAGTGCTATAGGCGTGCACATAGTAACTTTTTAGTCCTTCGATGGCTATCCTGTTTAAAGACATATAGACTGATGTCGCAGAAGGGCTCTGGTCGTGTCAGTAGCTTTTCCGCTCCTTGTTTAGCGAGCTCGTCCGCCTTTTCGTTCCCTATTATTTCTGTATGGCCTAAAATCCATTCTGGGTTAACTCTATTGTTGCTGCCCAGGTCGTTAAGCTTCGTTAGGCAATTCCAGACCAGTTTATTTTTGATCTGAGTGCCTTCTAGTCAATGTTCTTGTATCGTCTGTTCAGGTTTATTTTAGCGCATTTTTCAATGACTAGCAGCTCAGTCTAAAAAATGGCTGAGTATTGTGGATATCGAGATTAGATACACTATAGAATCAATTTATTTTTTATTAAATTTTATTGAAAAATCTTTACCTTTTTATAACTTCCTTTGGAAAGTGGTTCATATTTAAACATCGTTGAAGTATGCATTTTTAATACCAGGGAAAATCCACAAAATTAAAATTTTAGATCCTAGCTTCTTTAAATCAAATTCAATTTGTTCTGTATTTTTGTCGCTACATTTTAGAGAATCATAATTTATTAATCAATAAGCCGTCGCAATGAAGAATTTGGCTACTATTATACAAATCAATAGTTTTAAATTAAAATTTTGTTAAAACTCAAATTTAAAGAAGGTTCACTAGAAAATTGGATAATTGACATTTGTTGACATTCTGTTATAAAAAAATATGTACAAATTGTCAGTTTTGTGAATCAAGTAAGTTGGTTACTAAGATTGATTTTGAATTGGACTATGTAATTTGTATGAAATTACCAGTCACAAACACATTTAAAAATTATGATCGAAAAGATGAAATGGGATTTTGACTGATTTGGATGAAATTTGGCCCTTGCCCTTCTACAGCATTTTGGACTAATTTCTTTTTCTTTTAAATGTCTAAAATCAAAATTTTTTCTCGCAGATTATTGATTCAGATGTAGTTTAAAAAAATTGTGCTATTATTAGTATATCAATGATACAGTGCAATGGGGTCTTTATATCGAAAAATTGAAATCAAGAGTTCTATTCGCTCGAGAGCTACTTTTCCTTAATTGTGTTAGTTTGGAATTTAATTTAGTACCATTATTACTTCTTAACCTCATATTTTTACAAATAAATATGTGAAAATTGTTGAAATTATTTGTAAAAACTGAATGGACAAACACATAATTAAACACTCGTATCTTTTAAAAACTATTTCACTCGTTTTTTAGAATTTTACTCGTGTTTAATTATAATCCATTTTCTCACACGATTTTAAATAAACTATTAATGTATTGATTTATTGTTAAAATAAATTATTAAATTAGAATTTAAAAACAAGTTTAAATATTTTATTTGAATGGAAGTTTTGTATTAATATTTTATCGTATTATTTCATTAATTAGGTATTTAATAATTTTAGACAAAGCAATTTTATTGAATCCCTTTATAAATTTATAATTAATATCCTTGTCCTATTGACAGCCACGTGTACAACTACTGTACTAGTGTGCACCAGCAGCAGTCGGCGGCTGGGCGTCAGACAAACTCGGCGAAGGTGCCGAAGAAGGGGGGAGCCGCGGGATCGACGGGCGGAGCGCAACTAGTAGGTCAGGAGCTGTACAAGCGGCTAAAGGAGTTCCTGGAACGATACCTGAGGACACTGCTCGAGCAGGGCTTCGACTTGATCGACGAGGACGTGTTGGACTTTTACACGAAGCAGTGGGACAAGTACCAGTTCTCGAGCAAGGTCCTGAACGGCGTTTGCGCCTACCTCAACAGGCACTGGGTGCGCCGCGAGTGTGAGGAGGGACGCAAGGACGTTTATGAAGTGTATCAGTTGGCCCTCGTCATTTGGCGTGGCATTCTTTTCAAGGATCTGAACAAACAGGTAATTTTTAATGGAAAATTTATTAATTTAAATAGTTTTCTCTGTAACAAGGGTGTAAATTTTTCTGAAATCCTCTTTAAAATTCACGATAATCTGATTTTGACATTGAGACTATTATGTTCGTTGATTATGACTACTTTTTTCCCTAGTAAAAAAAATCACTAATGCAAAACTTAAAATCATACGCTATTGCGAAATTAGCTTCATGTATAGCGGATATAAATAACGAAAACTTTCAATAATCACACATCTCAATGAGTTGGAGAAAATTGTTAAGCAAATATTTGGAGTATTTGCCAATTCATTATTAATTATGTTAAATTTGCATCTGTTTGGTATTTGAATTATCAGTAAGATTTGTTTTTTATACTTATTTTTGGTTATTTGTTTGAATATTTCTAAAATATATAGTAATTATGTGTGTAAAACTTAACGCCAAATGTAAAAGGACTAATCATTGAAATACTTTTTTTTGGGAAAATAATAAGGCATCCCAAGAGACGAACGGCAAATTTTTGGCTGGAAGTTATTGAAATTTACTGGAATTCTATATATATTTTACTTGAAACCAATGTAATGGTTTTAAATTAAAATTTAAATGAAATTTAAAGATAGAAAATCTGATAACTGCCATTATTTTATTAGGGACACATCTTCAGCATCGTAATTTAAGGGCAAAATTTTAATTTGAAAGTCAAATGCCATTTTGTTGTAAACAAAATATGTAAATTGTAAAAAATTTTCCAGTCACAAACACATTTAAAAAAGTTTACAAAAGGAATAAGAGATGAATCGGTGTTTCAACTTAATTGAATGAAATTTGGCCTCGTTTCCTTTATTTATTAATTTTATAAAGGTCTATAGACCTAATTAGCGGCAATAAGATCTTAATTAGGTCATATTTTTATACACCGTCTGAGTTTATCAAGTTGGGATGCATAAAGTCGCCGTAATGGGTCATGTCTATAGAATATAGAAAATGGAACAGCAGTTCGTAGTTTTAGTTTTTTCTAGTTCAACAACAATTTGGCCATAACAACGAAAGAGTTGTGAACCGGTGAATTCAGAACTAAAGTGTAGTTTTTTCTTCCTCAAGTGGAGTTGTTTTATTTTGTAATAACGGATCGAATCTGTCCAAAGTTTCGGCTTGGTAAAGCCCTGCTATTCTATTAGATTATTTTAGGTAATCGACAACGCTCATGCTTGTCAAATCCCCGTAAATTCTAACCATCTCATTCGTCAGATACATTCCATTATTCCACTGATTATACACTTTGATAGGTCTCAATAGACTTTGGTTTACCAACAATTCTGAAATGATGAAAAAAGACATTTCGATTATGATAAATGAAGTTGCAAAAAGGAGAAAACGCGGCACGCATTGCACGGAGAAATATCTCATTCCCAATATTCATCCCGGATATTTTTTTAAACTCTCTTTTCTTTGTTATTTGAAACAATTTCAATTTAGGGTCTACTTATACGAAGTTTTGGGTTATTTCACTTTATCCTCCATGTAAGTCTTTTTCGGGGTGCTTGGACATGATAAACAAATTATTTTTTTCAACATTTTTTCCAACACATCTTCGCGTGTCCTCAGATCCAAACAACACTCAAGCCAATAGCCCTGTGGACGTCCCCCTTGGGGGTTGTGGATCTCCTAAATCAGTGGGTAAAGGCATTGGGTGGTTAAGACGGACTGGGGAGTGGCTGCTTTCAACTCGAAACAGTTAGAGCAAATTCTGTGAGAGGAGATGGTTCATCATCATCCTTTTTACAATGTCAGCGATATTCGGCTAGAGGGCTATTTTAAATCAGGCTGCCCTCTTAGACTAACAAAAGAAAGAAAAAACTGAATTTAGGCCCTCTCATTAAGCAATAATTTAAAAACTTTTTCATCTATTTGATCTAAACTGATGTCACCCCGCAACCTTAGGTCTATTGTACCCACTGGTGATTGGTCCTGATCACATCCTGGTCTAAGTTCGTTCCTCAAGCTTTCATAAAACATAATAGGCTTGGTATTTCGATCGTCGCTATTTGGTCTTAGTTAAAGATGGTTTCTACAGGTAGCTATGTCTCTTGGATACTTGTGGCGTGCAGTCCATGAGTATATGCTCCGAGATCTCGGTATCTAGGTTTCAGAATCTGCATATTCCGTCTAAGTGGGGTCCTAGTTTGTGGAGGTGTCTAAAAAGACTATATGGTAATTTAAAAAGTCCTCGGAATTATTGAGGTTGTAATGTAATGTAAAATTGGACCAAACAACTCATGATTGAGTTATAGCCCTCACTCATATATATAAATACATATGAATGATCACCGGACCGTTGCACCATCGTGATTCCTTGGAGTGATGGGTGCCGCCCATCATAAATCATAAATGTATCGAGATCCTGAATTGATCCGTTATACACTCTCCAATCTTCGCAAAGAATTATCAATCCTCTAACCCACATAATTATCTCCAGGCAACCTTTGAAATTTTTGTTCTTAAAAGAAAATTCTATTTTTCCAATTTTTGAGCAAAAAGGCGAAACCAAACAGTATCCCTATTATACCAAACGATACACTTCACTTTTGTCTATCTACGGACATAAAATTCCCTAATATTTATTAAATTTTACAATCTCAACAATTAATTTAAATTCCGTTTGATAAAAAATAAACTGTCAACTCAAATTCACAGCCTGCTAACCAATTATTGAGTTTGCTAAAAAATATTCTGGCTAGATTGACAATAAAAATCAATGATTTTAAGAGCATTTGCATAAACCTCTCCTATAATTTAAATGCAATTTAAATCGGAATCTAATATCTTTTTAAATAAATTAACATTTTTTCAGGTAACGAACGCCGTTTTGAAGCTAATTGACCGGGAACGGAACGGGGAGACGATCAATTCGCGTTTAGTATCCGGCGTAATTAACTGCTACGTGGCGTTGGGCTTGAATGAGGAGGATCCGAATGCGCGCGGTCAGAATTTGACGGTGTACAAGGAGTACTTTGAGAATGTGTTTCTGCAGGATGCCGAGGACTTTTACAATCGGGAGAGTACAGACTTTTTGGGCCAGAATCCAGTTACGGAGTATATGAAGCGTGTGGAGCAGCGGTTGAATGAGGAGAAGAAGCGCGTGCAGGTGTATCTCCACGAGAGCACAATGGAGCGTTTGGCGAAGACTTGTGAACGGGTTTTAATTCAGAAGCACTTGGAAATATTTAGAACCGAATTCCAGAACCTGTTGAATACGGATAAGAACGCGGATCTGGGCAGGATGTACAGTCTTGTGGCGAGAATTGAATCAAACGCGGGACTAGGGGAGTTGAAATCCATTCTAGAGCTTCACATTCACAATCAGGGACTGGACGCGATTGACAAATGTGCGGATGCGGCTTCAAATGATCCCAAGATCTATGTCCAGACGCTGTTGGAAGTGCACAAAAAGTACAATGCCCTCGTGCTGGACGCCTTTCACAATGACAAAGGCTTTGTGGCCGCTCTAGACAAGGCGTGCGGTAAGTTTATCAATTCAAATGCCGTGACGACGGAGAGTAAAAGTTCCAGCAAGAGTCCCGAACTCTTGGCGAAGTATTGTGATCTGTTGCTGAAGAAGTCGAGTAAAAATCCCGAGGAGCAGGAATTGGAAGACACGCTAAATCAAGTGATGATTGTCTTTAAGTACATCGAAGACAAGGACGTGTTTCAGAAGTTTTACAGTAAAATGCTGGCCAAGCGACTGGTCCATCACATGTCGGCCAGTGACGATGCCGAAGCCTCGATGATCTCCAAGCTGAAGCAGGCCTGCGGGTTTGAGTACACGAGCAAGTTGCAGAGGATGTTCCAGGATATCGGTGTTAGTAAAGACTTAAATGAACAGTTTAGGGAACACTTAAAAAAGAGCAACCTCGCCAACGAGATCGACTTCAGCATCCAGGTGCTGTCCAGCGGTTCGTGGCCATTCCAACAGAGCTTCTCCTTTTCGCTGCCATCAGAGGTGAGGAATGATGAAATGTTTTGAAGATTTTCTTAAAAAGTATTGATAAAAATATTCAAATGAAGGGTTTTTGTTAGAGAAGATTAATTTTGGAGCTTATAATCAATAAGGTTTTTTAAGTTAGAAATGATTATTTATCAACAAATTTGTTTAGGCCTAGTTCCAATTGTTAACGTCGAGCCCTCGAGCAAAATAATTACTTGTTTAATAGGTTTTAATTACGAATTTATTTGAAAGTGCATAAAATCTTGTGTAAAACACGGTCTATAAGCATTATTTAACACATGGGCCTTTTTTAAAACCCTCGATACGACCGTGACTTAAAAGTACCCTAGTGTTTAATAATGCCTTATCTTTTCGATCTACTTATACAAGTATTTAAAGTAGTGGTATCAGAGCACTGCAACGAGCCTGATTTTGCCTATCACGAGTACTCGGCCATAAAACTCGATGAAGATGAAAAACCTCATAAAAATCTCACGATTCCAAACCATAAACCAGAATAGAAATAGGGTTCGACAAGAATAAAGTCGGCCACGTATGCGGAGCATCAGCCGAAGAACCATAAACAATCCAATTTTAGCGTTTTCCTATTGTCAATTTTATCACCATGTCGGGTCTAATTGCTAGTTGCAGACCTCATTTGTCCAGTCAACAAGATAACATTATGAAATTCGTTTTTACCTCTCCTTTTAAAAGGTGTGAAGGTGTGCTTGACAAAGCATGCATCAGGATCGTAATTGAGACCCAAACTCGGAATCACATTTATTACTTTTTGTCGGCTCACTCTACTCATTCCCTTTTTTTAAATGAATTCCTTCAGACTGAGTACTCGCCGCTGACCACTGAGTGAGTGATATGAAGTAAATGAGAAAAATAGAAATTTAAGCATGAGGGCTACAGATAATCTTATTAGCTATATATACGTAGATCTTGAATTCCCTTTCAATTTTTTTAAAAAGAATGCTTCATTACCCACAGTTGCGCAACCTACTATTGTGCATCCCAGTTAGATAAAACTTCCAATTAGCGTGCGGACAAGTGACACTTTTCGGCCCTAGTGCGGTAAAGTTTTAACTTTCACAGTGTTCTTTAGCACACATTTATCGTTATAATTAACTAGTCCTGATCGAGGTCTCCCAAATTGGCGATCGGGCATCTCGTTTCCTTATTAAGGATTTATTTTCTTGTTCCCGCTAAGACGGTTTAATTTTAATTCATCTGTATTCTGAAACATTTACATATAAAGATTTTCTGACTGCAAGTCTCATAACGCGATAACTTTTCATTTGACCGGGGAAAGTTCTTCATTACATACCGTTGCGTAAACTTCTACTTTGTTTCTTTTTATTAGAATTTTCTATTTAAGTGTCTTCGTTAATAATTATTAAGTGCAATCAAAACCCAATAATATCATTTAAAACCAATTAATAATATTTATTCTTATCTCAATAATAACAATTATAACATAATCTTTACACAGTTCCAGCAATTAAAAATAACTCATTTTCAGTACGTCAATTATCGCAATTCTTATCTTGGCATTTGTATTATTAATGGGTTTTTACAATTTGTAATTTTGTTCGTATTAAAATTACTTTAAAACTTAAATTTACTCTGGAACGAGACTAACTACGTATAAAACAGTTTTTGTCATTTTCCTTACTTTTATGAAATATTTTTTGACTTAAATAAAGCAATAGTTAATATTATCAGTTTGTGGCAATAAAGGCATCATTCATTAATATTATTTTTATTTAAATGAGAATGGCATATCAATTATAGTGTTATAACGGAATATTAAAATATGCCACGTAGAATAGCAGGACAACATTTAAGGGTATAAAAAATAAAACACAACATTTAAACCAATCCTTCCCACATGCCACAAAAATTTCATTAAAATCAGTTAAACCGTTTCAGAGGAGTTCGGCTGGAAACATTACATTCAAATAATTTATTAGGGGTAGCTCTCCCTTAACAATTACAACTGTAACTTTTTTGGTGACTTGACTTATACTCTTTATACTGGATTTACCAGGAATTTGAATTTATTAACGTACTCCGACTGCCTCCTTAAAGACCTGACATCAAATCCTGAGTGGTCATTTTCAATGAAAAGATTTTTAAATTCTTACTTTTTTCTTGAATTTCCAATGATAAATAACACTTCTTTATGCACTCCTTTCAGCTGTCCCGTTCAGTGCAAAGATTTACGGACTTTTACGCCAATCTGCATTCAGGCCGGAAGTTGAACTGGCTGTACAACATGTGCAAAGGAGATCTGACGACAAACTGTTTCAAGAACAGGTACACGTTACAGGCGAGCACCTTCCAAATGGCTGTGCTGTTGCAGTTCAACGAGCAGACGTCGCTGACGGTCCAGCAGCTGTCCGAGAATACGTTAATTAGTGACGAGAACTTGAAACAGGTCTTGCCAATCCTTCTCAAGGCGAAACTTCTCACCTGTTCCGAGGATGAAAACAATTTGACGTCCAACTCGGTGATATCCCTCTTCTTGGAGTTCAAAAAGTGAGTGCTCCTGTTTAGGATTTGAGAGATGCTTAATACGTTTCTTTATTCGTTTGTAGCAAAAAGTTGCGAATCAACATAAATGTGCCGCTTAAGAATGAGATCAAAGTGGAGCAAGAGGCGACCCACAAACACATCGAGGAGGACCGTAAAATACTCATCCAAGCGGCGATAGTGCGTATAATGAAGATGCGCAAAAAGTTGAACCATCCGCAATTGGTGGTCGAGGTTGTGAATCAGTTGTCGAACCGGTTCAAGCCGAAAATTCAAGTGATCAAAGTGAGTAGAGACGGTTTATTATCTTTTGTTTGGGTTTATCAATTTATCAGCCAATCCAATTCCTTAAAAGGCATTTGAATGCTTTTAACTAGATCGTAATTTAGTTTTGAGAATTTAAGGCTTTGCGTTCATTGCTGTCAAAAAAGAGCTAGGACTGCATCAAACTTTGTTGCACTATCTTGAATGAGGAATGAACCGTAAGGTGGGAGTGATTTAAGTAAAGAATATGTTTCCAAGTTCTTCAAACTTGTATTAGGATGGCTGTGATGATTCCAAAGACAACGCTTTGGATGCTCCCGAAAATCAACAACAGGAAACTGTGAAGACATTTGGATTTTAAATATCTAGGAATTATCATAAGAGAATTTGATTTGGATATTAGCTCATCAGTTCGATCGCACATTGCAATTTTTTAAAAGTTTTTAACATAATCCAAAACTTTTGAATTTCGATCAGAAGAAAAGTTCTTTAAGCATTGTTTAGGAGTGACTTTTAAGACGTCAGTAATTGTCCTGATTTACGCAAAAAGGTCATAAGTTATGACAACTCATGAATATAAGGTTATAACAAAGAAAGCAGAGCACAATTATAGCATTGTATGATCATGTGGTCATTAGAATTGAAGAGGTGTGAAGTTGCGTTAATTGTCAAAAGTGAGCAAACGCGGCACGTTTTACGCGAAAGAGTTACAAATTCTCAATATTTATCACGGGTATAATCGTTACAGTGTTTTTAGTTGCCTATTATCTCAGCCATCTGGCTAAACTTTAAATCTCAGAATCAGAATGTTTTAAACAAATAAATTTTCATTTTTGTAATATAATATCAGCGATATTAGACTAGAGGACTTATTTAATCTCAGACAGTCCTCGTACCTTTTTGTCAGTCAAAGTCAAATTAATGTTTTTATGTAATTGAGAATTTGCTTTATGTTCCCCTTATAAAGGGTGTTTTTAGAGGTATAGAACTTTAAGGCATTACTGTTCAAGATGGCGACCGATTTCACAGCTGTCAAGTGATTTATTCTCAGTTTGGTTTGGCAATTCATCATGAATAGAGTCACGCCTGAACAACGCTTGTGAAATTTGATTTCGAAAATAATGGTTCTGTGCGGTCTGTTGTTTATTGAATCTCTGGTCTTCGTGCCCGGTGATGTCAATATCGCAAGAGGGCTTGTTTTTCGAACAATTACCAAGATAGAAGCTGTGCAAATTGGAACTAGATTAGAATTGTAATTATGTTTTGATTGTGTTTGAAAGCAATGTCTGTAAAATAGGCCTTCTTAGCGAGGATTATTTCCTTATTAGACTTATACATCAAGCCATTTCAAGTTTGGTAGCAGAACATTGTCGTACTGGGTCCATTCTTAAGAATACAGTTGATTGGTTATCATTTCGTAGCCGAATTATGACGAATTTGGACAATTTTCAGAAGAAGCGCAAATCATGCCAAAGATTACTTTTCGCTACGTCAAATGCGGTCTTTTTAGTTTGTAATTATGAGTCGAATCGATCTAAACTTTTGGCATAGTATAGCCCTGTTTATCCTTTTGGTATTCTCAGAATAATTGCCATCGATCATACTTTACACTTAAAAAAATAGAAAAAAAATCCATTTCCGGTCCATTTAACAGTACTTGCCTTCTTTGAAACACGTTTCACAAGTTCCGTACACTGTTTTGATCTTGAACTCTGCATCAGATGATTGATACTTTATCAATGATTATGAAGTCATACAAAAAACTAATCTGAATAACAATTTAAGCAGCGTCAAACCCTGCTCTGTAGTGATGTCAACAATGCGATTGCTCTTTTTCAATTATAAACAATTTGCCGAAACGATCGCTTTCTAACACAATAAAAAGAATAGTACTAGTCAGATTTTATTAAAATTTAAATAGTATCTACTTAAAAGAGTTTTCTAAGTGATAAACAAGTTTAAAAAAAAAATTAATCTGTTTGAAGGCCGGAGACTTGTCAGACCATTTCTCGTTTTCCTGTTAACTACTATTCGTTTTCTTGCTCTCCTGTAAAATTTTCATTTTTGCAGTGGCGTCATTGATATTCTAGAACGACGATATATAATAGTTTTAAATGGAACTTTCTTTCTTTTTTCAGAAATGCATCGATATTTTGATAGAGAAGGAGTACTTGGAGAGGATGGAGGGTCAAAAGGACACATACAGCTATTTGGCTTAAGTTGGCGATANTGCAGTGGCGTCATTGATATTCTAGAACGACGATATATAATAGTTTTAAATGGAACTTTCTTTCTTTTTTCAGAAATGCATCGATATTTTGATAGAGAAGGAGTACTTGGAGAGGATGGAGGGTCAAAAGGACACATACAGCTATTTGGCTTAAGTTGGCGATAGACAAAGTGAAGGAGAGAGCGATGGAGAGCGAGAACAGAGAAAAGGGATTGTTAAGTGTGCGTGTTTGTCTGGAGCTGTCTTTTTATTCATCCATATTTTAAATATTCTCCTATCTAATGTTCTTCTCCCGACAATTTCTACTTAATGTTAAATTCATTTCCTATCGTCCGCCTCCATTTTTATTAAATTCATCAACATCAGTAATTTATTTGATCAAGATCCAAAAATGGAATGTATCCCTTCGACCCCTCCCCCAAAAAGACCAGAAGAAGAGATCTAAGAGGATCGATCTAGCTGCAAATCTCCAAGAAGACGAGATTAATTTCAAAATATCTATGTATTAAGAAAAGAAAACTGTAATGTAAATAAAATATACTGGAAACTGAATGTTTTAATTTTATTAGTTATTGAATTTCGTAATAGTTATTTTCAACATTGTATTGA
>JXOV01023840.1:0-10772 GCA_001014945.1 Clogmia albipunctata
TTTTTATATCAAAATTGGGAAAATAGAATTTTTTATATTAATGATGTGATTATTAATTTATATTTCTTTATCATTTCAATATTTAATGGCTGTTTTTTTAACTCACGTGGTTGGATGCTTGACATTTCTGTGCTCGAATGGAAGGTATTCCTGGTCCTTTTTCGCGTCCCTCTTCTCGTTCAGCTCGATGACGAACGTCTTCTTTTCCACCGAGGTCCCATGCTGTTCGAATGGGGGATCAGGAACGAAAGCTGAATTGTTTTGGCCCCGTTCCTTGTTCATTTTGTAAATCTTTTTTATATAAACAATTTTTGGAACTTATTCTTTTTCAACTGGTCCACAATAAACTTATTTTGATGGTTCTGGAAAAATTAACAAAAAATAAATAAAGTTAATAATATTTTATACAATTTTCATACTAAACGCAAATAATTGGCAAATCAACAAGACTATTTTCACTTTTCGTTGCGCACCGATAACAAAATCTGGAACTACTCTTAGAGAACTCTATGAGAAAATGCGAATGGAATAATCGCAATCAGAAAATGCAGATTCACTAACTAACTACTCATCTGGAAAAGTGGAACGAAATTATAATATAATTATGATGAAGTTCAAATTGCTCCGATGTCGTGATCCAGTTGGTGTAAATATTTGCAATACAGATTCCACAAACTCAAATTCAAACGAATTCATATTATTTAAGTTTAAAGTTTACTTAATTTCCACAATTTTCCCCTATAATATGTTATTAATATCGATTTGGATCAGAATATTTTGCAACCACAAAACAACTGTTAAATGTTGTTACAATCTTAAATATAGAATTATCGGCTCCGAAACTACTTTTCCGATTTTAATGAAATTTTGGAAATATATGGGGATTGTCTGTCTCACGGTTTTGTTTTATTTTACAAACCCATTAATGTTAAGAGTGGGTCACACCTAATTTTTTTTTAAACTTTTTTTCGGAAAGAGTGGTATTAACCATTAAAAAATTCATGCACATTCGTGTTAAGAGTGAGCTACCCCTAATACAATTCTTGTCCACAATGTAATGTTTATAGACGACAAATAGTAAACCCGGTTTGAATCAAATTCTGTGGGGATTTGGGGGAGGTCGGTTAAAATATATAGTTATATTTTTTGTTAAATGTTAAGGTTGTCACACCTAATAGAAACACTTTGGATTTTATTTACATTAATCGTCGGCTGCGGCAAGTGGTACTGTCAATTCCTTTTTTGTCTCATTTTTAATGAAAACAAATTTCATTCTTATTTGAATAGAAAAATATTAATTTAAATCCATGATGTTTTCATTGCCACAACGGTTCAATTCCCTTTCAATTATATTATCGCCACTGACTTATACTGTTAAATAAAACTTATGAAAATGGCAATGCGAAGTTTGCCGGGTCAGCTAGTATAACTATATAAATTAAAAAATATATTAACTAATATTAAAGTTTAGAAAAATTATTTGTATTAAACGTTTTGATTAATATTTTATAAAATTCTGTTAAAAAATGTTTACATTTTAGTAGCCAATGCTTCCTCTAGAAATTGTTTTATATCCGTACAGTGTTGAAAAAAGTATAATTCAACACCCGCAGACAATCACAAATCGTGTAAATACACGAAATTAGTACTTTGTACCAAAATGCAACTACTCAAAATAATAGATTTTGAACTTAGTAGCCTAGAAGAAATATATATATTGACATTTTTCATGTCTATTTAATAAAGTAGACTTTGACTTAATAATCATTTTAATTTTTTTCAAAATAATTGACAAAAAGATAATTTTGTCTTAAATGTTGGTTTTGGCTTTTAAATGTGGTTCAAATGTTTAGTGACATCACAGGAATATCAGTGATACAGTGCATGGTGCTCTATTTGTGTGATATATTGAAAAATTGACACCAAAAGTTCTATTCGCTTGACAAGTACTTCCCTTAATTCTATGGATATAGACCTTAATTTAGTACTGGGTTGTCTTCTTATTCTTTTCATCATATTTCGCGGAAAAATAGCTAATAAATATGCGAATTGTATAAAATCTTGTAAAAAAGTAGTTGAAAAAACACATAATTAAACACTCGTACCAACTCATTCGCCAATAATTTAATAATTGAAACTTCTAATTGCTTTTGAGTTATGTGATATATGGCCATGCTTGCTGGATGGATACTCTCCCGGTAAGATAAGGGTGTTCTACTTTAATAATTTAGGAACCTTATTGTTATTATTTAATTTTGGATCATAAGCAGAACAATTCAAGATTGTAAAGAATGGTATTGTCTGAAATTTAAGTAATGCTTAGATATTGAATTATTTTTTCTTTTCATATTATCCCTATAAATAAGTTCCTTTATATTAAAATATAAGTTTAAGTTCGCAATAATAATTATACCAGTTAATATTTTGTGAGACAAAACATCGGATCCTTTCCCTCCCACATATATTCCGTTAAATAACGACAAATTCAAATTCAATTTCTTTTGGGTAGAAATTGTGAAAAAAACTATTCGCGCCACTTTTAAATAAAAAAATCACTTTTTTAAAATAAATTTAATCACAAAATCGTGCATATATATATGTTGTTCATATGATTAACAGCTCACTTTTAAAAAGGCAAAACCAAATTAATTACTTAAGTAATTAAAAAGATATTTTTTTGCATGACATGCAGCAAAGGCTTATTGAAGTTGACAGCAAACTGACAGCAACAACAAACAACCATTTTCAATTTGTTGTTGTTTTAAAAGAAATAATTTTTGTTCTCGTCCGATAAAAATATGAATTTTCGATAATTTCGATAGGAAAAAGTAAATCAACGCTGTTTAACTAGTAAAGTGTGCCCGCGACATGTTGCTGTTTACCGTGAATAGTTGTGCGATAACGGAATTGTCGGAAAATGGGAAATGTTTGGTGCGCAATATTTTATTTGTGAAAAACACCAATTAAATCGTGTTCAAAGTGTCTTTGGGTAAATACAAGCCAGTATTTCTGGCGAAAGTGTTGTGGAATTGAGCAATTAGATAGAATCAGTGCATTATTTTGGGAATTTTTCAAGAAATTTTCGCCCATATTTTTCTCTAACACACACAACTACAGTCGCAGGCGACTACTTCGTTTGCCTTTTATGATGATTGATTTCGATTAAATATAACAACAGTGCCAGTAGTGATAAGACGACTTCGGCCAGATATTAATTTGGGCTAAAACACAAGTGTCGATTCGGTTCGAGTTGTAAAAAATGTGTTGTAAAGTATAATGTGAAGCAGAGGAGGCTTTGAATTGTGAATATTATTGGAAAAAGAAAAGAAATAGAAGAGACGAATAATGAAAGAAAAACAAAATTGTGGATTGTGGTGTTAAAAATTGTGTTGTTGGGCAGAGGTCTTTAATTCAGAGAATCAGAATATAAAAGTGAAGAAAAAAACGAGAGAGACGGAGGAGCAAAGAATGGAAAATAATAATCCGAAAACAATATTATAATAATAAAGGTGAAGGAGGAGGAAAGGGGCTGAGGGAACTGCGATCACTAATAATACTATTGGAAGAGGTGTTATTCTTTACACTTCTTTTCGGAGGAATTTATACTTCTTTAAAAATAATACAATAAAAAAGAAGTCAAAGAGCGCAAAGAAGACGAGGAAAGGAGTGGAGAGAAGAGGCGGTGGAGAAGAAGACATTGTTTGGGCGAAGAAGACGACGATTCGCATTTTCGCCGACCGAATCAAAGCAATCCATGTTAACAAGAGGAATTGGAATTTAAGCCAACAAATGCCTCTTTTCAAAGCCTGCTTCGTTTTTCTGGTGCTGGCGTCGTCGGTGTCAGGCCAGATTCCAGAGGACGACTGCCCAAAAGAGTGCTCCTGCCTCGACTCGTATGTGGACTGCACCAAATTGAACCTGCAAACATCACCCGACTCCATCCCAAAATGGGTGGAAACTCTGTAAGTGGAGAACACAGCTTTTTTTCTTCACTGTAGCATTGTTTGATCTTTTATTTATTTATTATTGTAATTCATTGTCACACTTCCATCTCTTGGCCCGAGTGTGTAACTGTGTGGCTGTTTGTGGCCATTTAACCGCGCGCACCATTTGAGGAAATTAAAACCAAGCCTCACTTTGGTGTGGTTCACCTCTTTTGTTCGCCCGGGCAGAACCTCAAGACCAGCTCGCGATTGATTCCAGAGATAGTGTCACTCTTTTGTCCGCGCTCCAAACACGGATTTATTGATGACGACGATTATTCTCCTCTGTTTGCCTCTCTGTTAAAGGGGAGACGAGACACATAAATCCCCACACCAATTATGTGACGCGCTCTCATTAGAAGATTCTTCCACTCATTCCCACCTCATTCTGTCCGTTCTCAAGTTACCTTTTTCAGATTCTGAATTCCCTAATCAGATCCCATATTTTTGTCCGTAATGCTGGTGAGACTGGTTTTAAATAAGGCTCGTAATTGCATAATACACTCATTGTGTTTGGTATTGGTTTTGGAAAAATGTCAATTCGAAATTTAGTTTTCCTAGAAATGTGCTTTTGAAGTAGGAATTCCAAATTCATTATTATTTGTTTTAAATTAAAACATATTGAAATATAAAATTGAATACAATTATATTTATATAAAAAATAACACTTTTTGCACTTTCATATCGAAAGGTTAACTTTTCGACATCGAACTTTTTCGCACTAGTGAAAAAAATCATAATGTACGAATAAATTTGTTTCATAGTCAAAATTTTGGCGCCATTTTGAGGAAGAATATTGTACAATTTTTAATCCAAGGCATTATTTATAATGGTCAACTAGTACCTGAAAACTAATCAAATAATGATCGTTGTAATGATAAAAATTGTTTTATGTAAATATTTGAAGAAAGTGCAAAAAAAATCATATTCAGCTCAAGTGTGAATTTCGTTTTTTAACTCGGAAACGATGAAAAACTTACCTAACGGCTCGTTTTTCATTTTTTTTCCTTGTTTAGAAACGGCTCATTTTACATTCATGTATCATAAATAATAGTGATATCAAATTTCGATACTTTCAAGTATAAATGATTACTGATTACTTTTTTTTTAAAGTATCGAATCTTGATTATTTGATATTGATACTTTTTCGAAATGCTTTTTCTAAGTAATTTGTTAATAGATTTATTAATTTAAAAGCATCTGGAAAAGTATCAATATAGAATAATTAAGATTGGATACTTTAAAAAAAAGTAATCATTAATCATTGATATCGATATTTGACATCACTAATATCACTAATGTTAATGATCTATTTTACACACGGAATTGGAAAACAAATTGCTCTTATACTTTCGCAATGTATTTAATAGTATTTTAGTATTTTAATTAAGCAGTATTTTATTAAATTTATGGTGAAGGGCCATTTGTTCCTTAATATTTAATATCTAAATTTGGAAGGCCAACGGTGTTTTTAAATTAAAAAAAAATTGAAGAGCAACATTAAAGCTAAACCCTGTAGAAAGAACAACGTAAAGAAATAATATTAAAATCATATTTATCATATTTAAAACAGAGTTTGAAAGAAAGGTTGAAAGAGAGTTTCAAACAAGGTAAGCTGTTCTTTTTTGTATGAATTTAGCTTGCTGCCTTTCTAGGTGGCGCGCGTCGATTAACTTCAGTTGTATCGATTTGGAATTTTTAGCAAAATTGTTTTGTTTATTATCGAACATAGTAAACTTCGTTTAATATGACTCCGCTTTTAGTAACCAACAGCTTATTATGACCGAGAATTACACAGCATTTGGTTACGTTTCCATATAAAAGTGGGAAATAATGACATTCCTTTAATATGACGAGTTTTTCCCCTTGATTTCGATGTAATTAGAATCATATTTTACTGCAAAATAAAATTACATGTAATGTATGAAATAAATTACTAACAAAATACCTATGTTTAGACACCTTTCTTGAAAAAGAATACATTTGATCAAGCAACAATCTGAAATTGAGCATTAATTTTGGTTTCATTTATTTATCATGCAAAATACTCGAATTAAATAGAATTCTTTTGAATACCATTATACAAATGAGACTTAATTTTTATTGTTTTAAAAGAAATATGAGATTTTAGTTGAGTAAATAAGAATTACCCCTTTATTAGATGAATTTTATGGACATTTCTTTATAAAATGATAATTGTGTGGGTATAAAAATAGGATGAACGTGTCTCCGTTCGTGTTTTACAATCGAATAAAAGAAGATAATAAAAGAATTAGACAGAGTTTTAGTATTGTAATGTTCAGAGTTTATGGCTATTTCCATTGTTGTTGAACGAGGTTGTTGTGACTGTTTATTTTTGGGGGCAGATTTAGCTATTTGACATGATAGATAACGAGTGAAATAAGAACTTGGAAAAACCGTACCCAAGCATTTTTATTTCAATTGATCTATGAGCTTAAAGTAGATAATTCGAGCGCAAAAACATTTATCGGTCAAATTTATAATTTGCGTTGTTTGTATTTCCACATTTTGGACTGTTGTTGGGCATTTAGAGGATAGAGGGATGAAGATTTGTTTCATAAGTTGATTGGTATGGATACGATCGGCGCAAAACTAATGGAATCAGCTTTCTGGAATCATCGGTGTATCGAAAAAAACATCGCAGACGATCCGAATAAAAATAAGCGGAATTAAAAACTTATCAGCATTTCATATCGTTAATAAATGGTCGGATAATGTTTAGATTAGATGGGAGTACGGCTTGTTGCTTTGGTTCTCTGGAAATCGACCGATTCGTTTACTTAGGGCTCCTTCTAAGAACTCCAATCACTTAAAAACACGAACTTGATATCAACCACCATCATTCATTTGATTTATGATTGTAAGCTATTAAAATATGCAACTACCGCCATCTGAAGCTAGAGCTGTTTTTTGGGTGGATGTGATCCGTCGCCATCTGCGGTAGGTCTTTCCCCGAATTGCGCAAATGCCAAACTTTTAAAACAATAATCAATTTCCCGAATTGTTTACATTCGCTTCTCGCATTCCTTTGCCAAATCGGAAATTGCCTTTGTCGATTAATCGAAATAAAAAAAAGTAGATTAAATTAAAACAGTTGGAGTCCATTTCATTCCACGTTCTTATCTCTTAAATAATCTGAATTTATTTAGTCAATTGGAAGCATCTTTTAATTAAACAGATTATAAAAAATAATGAATTCAATTCATAAAATATTTGTCCCTTTTGAATTTATGGTAAAGTAATCGTAATAGATCAAGTCTTGAGAATACGGAGGATGGGTCAGAAATTCGTAGCCTGATTTGTTCGGAAGAGGTGTGAACTGGCGGGCACAGGTCAAAGAAGCAATTGTTTATTTGATAAATTGGGTCGTTTTATTCTGTAACTATTCAATGAATCGATCATAGCAAAGGTCTGCTATCCTTTTAGCCTCTTTAAGACAATCGAATTCGATCATATTTTGCAAACCCCTGATAGAATTATGAAAAACTCTTGTAGATTGCGATTTATCAGTATCAAACACTGCTTTGGTCCAATGCGGCACTATGTTGCGAACAAATGTCTCATCCCTAATATTAATCCAGAATATAATTTTTGTAATTTTTTCAAATGCTTACTATCTCAGCTATCTGGAACCCATTTCATTTGGGGTCTGAGTTTTTTTTTACTTTATCCTCCATAAGAACTATTTTCGAGATACTAATACATGGCTTAACAAAAACCGATGTGAAACCATGATGAAACTTGTTAAACATCAAAAGACAAGAATCCTTATAAACAGTATCCACGAGTTTTTTTTATTTTGCTCCATAATTTATCTCCCCAAATTATGATTCAATTGACCGAACGATAGCGTTCTTGATATATTTTTCTCTAAAATGTGAAGAAACTCTCGCTTTAACTCGCGATTTAAAGAAAATTACACTTCCGGTTTAATGGAAATTTTGGCAGTTTATTAATATAAAATTGTTTTAATGAGCATGTACTTGTTTGGTACTTGTCAACGAGCGGATCTGGTGAGAACTTTTCAGATTACTCTCGTATATTGTAAGAAATTGGTTTAATCTACTTCTTGGTCGCTAGTTTTTAAATTTTCAATACAATTTCAGAACCCAATTATTAGTAACGAACATTTGAATTTATTACAAGATTCTTCTTTTAACTTATTTGCCAGTTTAACATTCTATTAAATGAATAAATTAGTTATAATTTGTTGACGCTTTAGGGGTTTTCTTATTGACCACAAGCCAAGTAAATGATTGTTTTAAGCAACCTTAACTAAGTTGTCCAGATATTGGCAGTTGAATGTGTGTCCTCATCGACTCCACTGTAATTCATTGTTTTGATTTTGTATGAACTCGAAATGAGGACTAGACACATGTGTATTGTTATCTATAATTGAACACTATATTTCTTTAAAATTTCATTACTTTATTGACCAAATATGATAAGAGAATTTTTGAGATATTTTGCCCATTTCGGCTCAGAGTAACGGGCATTTATCATATTAGAGCCAAAGAATATTGTCTTGGGTTGTATTGATGGTATATAACTACTTTAAAAGTCTTTTGTCATAAAATTATCATTAATTTTTCGCATACAGCGGAGTCCATGACGTTTCCACTACTACTACCACCACAGAGCTGGATAACCTTATTGTTAAGTTAGCGTTGATTTTAAGCATAATATAGTAAACATTGATTTCAAAACTTTTCTGTATATTTTTCTAATTAATTTAGACGTAAGTTATAAGAAAGTACCGAAATTAATTTCAATCATTTTCTATTTTTTGGGCAATTTCTCTAAATTTTAAAAGGATGAAGCCATTTTTTTCAATTAAATAAGAATATTNGCATAATATAGTAAACATTGATTTCAAAACTTTTCTGTATATTTTTCTAATTAATTTAGACGTAAGTTATAAGAAAGTACCGAAATTAATTTCAATCATTTTCTATTTTTTGGGCAATTTCTCTAAATTTTAAAAGGATGAAGCCATTTTTTTCAATTAAATAAGAATATTTTGAAAAATAAACTTAATCACAATAAATAAAATTACTTTGAAGGAGAAATAAACATAATTGTTAAATTCAAAAGACATCGTACGTAATTGTATTTCCCTTCTGTTTTTAAATCTATTTTTTTTAATAATCTTGGATAGTTTACTTTCCCAAAATCGAATCAGGCCCAATGAAGATGATATGTAGTAGAATTCTTTATCCCTGTCTTTCGGAGACAATAAATTATATTTTGTATTTGATTAGTTTATTGTTATTTATAAAATCATTTCTTTTTATTTGCAGAGAACTGTCGGGCAATAAGCTAAACGAATCTATTGGACAGCAAATTGGTGACTTGGCGGTTTTGCAGGAGTTGAAATTGAATAAAAATCAACTGCGTCGAATACCAAGATTTTTGGGATTTGTGCAGTTACAGAGACTGTACCTTTCCCACAATCGAATCGATCGGATAACAGCGGACAGTTTGGAGGTGTTGGTCAATTTACAGCAGCTGGACTTGAGTCGGAATAATATTAAAGCGATCCAAATAAATGCATTTCCAAGCAGAAATAATTTGAGGATTATTAATCTAAACTACAATCAGATTGGATCTATTCAGAGGCATTCCCTGGATCCTCTGGCGGAGCTACTCGAACTGAAGCTGAACAATAATCGCCTTTCGGAAGTGACAACGGACATGTTTGGCCAGTTGCAAGCCCTTAAGAAATTGTAAGTAAAACGCAGACAGTAAATATTGGTTTGGTTTAAGAAGAATAGGAGCAGGGGTTAATGTCTTTCGTTTCTTTCGCCAGACACTTGAACGGAAATCGGGTGGAGGCAGTGACTGGACTGCCGTTCAAATATTTGGGCGAGCTGAAGGTGCTCAAGTTGCGCAACAACCGTATTCGCCAGTTGATGGACGGAGCGTTCCACGGACTGGTGAACATGTCCGCCCTGTAAGTGTCACTCTTCTTATTGTTATCGGTTATTGTCGCAATTGTTTCCTTAACTTGCTTGTTTGTTCGGGTGAAGATAACACGAGAATTTCACGTCGTCAACGTGTTAACGTAAAGAGAACACTCGAAAACTGATTGCATTTATTGATTGCAGGGAATTGGACAATAACAAAATCAGAAACATTTCCAAGGGATGGCTCTACAATCTGACCAGCCTGCACACCTTATCGCTGTCCAACAATTCAATCGATCGAATTGAGACAGACAGTTGGGAGTTTGTCCAAAGGTTAAACACTCTGTAAGTGGTGAATTGAGGAAAGTGGCTTGAATTGGAATAGATAGTAACTTGTTTGATTATTATTGCAGAGACTTGTCCAACAATAGACTAGAGTCGATTAACCGGAGAACGTTTGAGGGGCTTCAAGTTCTGAGAGATCTTCTCCTGAAGAACAATAGAATACGGTCCATTGGAGAGTGGTCTTTTAACAACACGCCGCATTTAGACGTTCTGTAAGTGTAAAGCCATTTTGGTAGTATGTTGGTATCTTTTGATTATATTTACGATTTAGTAACAAATGATATATTTTTAATCTTTTATCACTTAATGTTCAGTTTATTATGATTTTTTGAAAATATTCAATTATTATATTATCATTTAATTAATTTAGTTCATGTTTTAAATAGATTTTTTGCAATTCAATTATGTGTTGTACCTTATTTTTTATTAGTCTCAATACGTAAAATACAAATTTACAAAAGAAGTGAAATAAATCTATTTTTTTAAAGCTTTTTATTAGCTCGTATTCCAACACACA
>JXOV01023846.1:0-15088 GCA_001014945.1 Clogmia albipunctata
TTTTTTATCAAAATTGGGAAAAATAAATTTTATAGCTCAGGAGAATTTAAAATAAAGTTCATTAACTAACTGTATTTAATATCATTTAGTACAATTATCTAAATCGTTTAAATATTTAAAAACGGTATCTATGGCTAGTCCCGAAATCAAGCGGAACATCCGTTTTTTAATAACAAAAAATCTGTTTTTATGAAAAAATATATGATTGAATTTTAGAAATTAAAACAAATTATCATATCTTTAAATTTAATTAGTTTTTAAAAAACATACATTTAGTATGTCAACAAACAAATATATCTTTGTTATTATTTAGGAAAAAACAAATAGCAAAATAAGTTATTTAAATTCTTATAAGTTCAATAATCGAACAAACTCTAATAAAATTTAAATGTTTAAAGTATGGCTTTGGGTTTTACCCTATTTTTGGAAAGTCATTTTTCACACATGATATCCAAACGATTATATTTCTTTAAATAATTAATAATTTTAAACTTTTGCCATACCATTCAAACATGTTAGAGTGTCTTAATTTATTCCAGTTTAACTTACGAATTTAAACCTTCGAATAAAAATTTGCCAGCAATTATTAGCGTTCCGTTTCATTTCAAGACAAGCCATACTTCAATATTAATTAACCAATTACATTTAGATCAAATCTGAAATAAGTGAGCAATCAATCGATTTTACATCGAGTTGTTCTCAGTTAACCGTATCAAGATTGACAGATAAATAGACAGTATCTTGGCGAATCGATGCCTCCCCTGGTTTAGGAATGGGAATCGATGTATGGTAGAAGAAGGTGCCCGACTCAGGCAGAAAGTTGGGCTGATGTTTGCCAATTGATCACATTTTATCTGCTGATCTAAAAACTATAAATTATGGTCTTTTATTTACTACTGTCAGACAATAAAACTGCTTTCAGCTCTGGAGTGTCGTCAACCAAAAACATTGGGTCTGTTTTTCAGTTGTCGAATTGCTCTTTTCACAGGAGCCAAAGCTTTTTTACACACCACCACTCTCGGCAACCCTTTCTAAATCGCAATTTTTATGTTTTAGACATTTCAGACTTATTGCACTAGTATTTGTTGTCAGTCGATAATAAATTACTTTTTCGCAAATAAAAAATATTGCCAGGCATTACTTCCAGGCCACACTGGTCCAAGAGCGACAAAATCAGTACCAGGACAGAAAAATAAATATGTAGACGACCTATTTCAAGACATAAAACAGACAGGAATTGATAAAAAAAATCATGTAATTTAGTTCAATTAAAAATTCGCAAACGATTTTTTAAACGATGCCCCACTGTTCATCATTAAATTGACAACATAATGCTTATTTGCACAGAAGAGAATTGGTTTCTGTTTGTTGTGATGCTGGTGAGTTTTCTGATAGTCTTTCGATACGAGACATACAATATGACTTTGACAAAAGGGGTGGTTTTTGCCCCGACACTTGCAATTTTTTAATGTATTAAATTCAATTGCAAAAACCCGTCATCCAATGACAACAACAAATTGTTTAAAATCGACACAATGAATGGCCAAGTAATGAATGGACAAAAAGTGAAAACTCTGAGTGAAAATGGAGCGTGAAAAAATCGGGCACAGTCGACGGGAGATGGGATTTTCGCACATTAAAGCCACACATCCCTTGGTAATAACCCTTCTCCTCAAATTCTCTCTGTCAAACACATAAAAACACACAAAATTCAAAACCGTGACAACAATAAATTGCATTATTCGATTTTTTTAAGTTTAATTATTTGGAATGGTAATAAATATTTCAAAGGACAATTATCTGAAATGTATTTTAATTTCTCAGTATTAAAATATATTTTGAAATGTTGCAAAGATTATTAATCAGTATTTCGAAGATAACATTATTATTAGAAAATATAATAACATTGTATCCGTATAAAAAATGAATAGAATATTTAAATAGAAGAAATATAAATTGAACGGCCATTTAGGAACTCTATGTTCAATATATTTAATAAACATATACAGTCACTTCATTCAAATTAACTCCTTCAGTATTTCCTATACTTTAAAAGAAATTGAAATTAAGGATAAATGAAAAAAAATTGGATTATAACGCAATAACAGCTGATGAAAAGTAAAGATCGCCGCACCATGTCATGGCACCATTTAGCCTTATTTTTAAATGTTGCAATGATGATGTTACATCTTGTTTTTAACAAAGTAATAGTAATCATAAATATTGAAATCATTTCCAATTTTTGATTTTTATTAACCATTAAAAATCAGAATTTTATTAACCAATATTGGGATAAATATGGATTCCATACGTTTTTTCATTAAACATTTAAGAAATTAATTTAAATTAGATAAAATGTAATACAAAAATTATCTTAATTTACAATAGTGTTATTTTGACACTCTCATAATTAAAAGAAGAACATTCAAATTGAATCGGATATATTAAAATAAATTGATAAATAATAAATATACTGGTTCATTAAAATCCATTCCATTGACCCCGGAACAAAAAGTGACGTGTTAAGCATACTTTTTAGAGATCAGGGATGTACAATTTTAAATAACTTTGTATTATTCCTCTTCTTTATCAGTCCACAAGCAAGGGCAATGCCAGTTGTTGTGGATTTTCGTTTTTTATGTCGTTACTTATTATAATTTTTGCCGTTTTCGGGTTTTCCTTTTCTCCTCTTGCGTATTTACATTTGACTTGTGTGTGTCACAGAACTGGTCTCTCTGGGGGGTGATTCACCACCCCATTTGCACAATATTTATACTTCTGGATGGGACCATTTATGCGGACATCATACATTTTAGATGTGTGTGCAGGCCGACCGATAATAAAATGAATTTTTTATAACGGCCAGGCCACTCGCTACCTTCATCTAACAAGAAGCAACAACTGGGCACAAATCCTCACAAGTTCTCTCTAGGCAACAACGTAAAAAAATACGTGTACATATCTCGTGAAATTTGATACGATACATTGAGTGCCGTGGTACGTCCCAAAAGGGTCAACTGTTTGATAAATGGAATAAATTTGCAACTTTTCATTGCTCAGAAAAAGAGAAATTGGCATTTTAAGACGATTGCAATGTTGCAGTGCATTAGTAAATTAACCAGATATTTGATACTTTCTTCCATTCCAAGCAACATTCTTCGACAATAAACCGCGCTTTGGGAACGCACACTATTATTGATGTAGGTCAAGTCAAGCGGTTGTCACTGTGGCAGAATTATTCAAGGTTGAGCTATTAAAAAATCATTATTCATAAATACACACAAGTTTATATTACTGGGTAAATCAAGATTAATCTTTTATATTTTCGAAATATTAATTCTCCTTAAATTTTGTTTTTCCAAATATACTGATTATCCTATTTAATTTTTTAAATTTGAAATAGTTTTATTTGTCTCTTTTTCTTTTACAATTGGTATAAATTTAAAACGTCTTTTTCTCCTTCTATCTCTTTCATTACTTGATTGAGGACATCTTCGTCTTTACCCAATGCTTTACTAGTATATTTCGATACAAGTGGTGAAATAGAGGTTATTATAATAACCGATTTTACATGTGTATTGAATGCTATTTTGTGTAATTCTTTAAAAATACCAGTTAATCGATAATTACTAATTAAAACGTTCGCAACGGTTTTTTCAAATTGTGGAACAACAACGAAATTTTCGAATTAAAATATTTAAGTGTTTCATCGTTTCCGAGTTAAAAAACAGGACTTTCCCCCGAGCAGGACATAACGTTTTTTGCACTCCACTCATGAGCACTGAAATTTTTACATTATTTTTTTCATTACTTACAAGGAAAATTAAAACATTGACATGTTTTACAAAATTGTTGTGACATGGAACATTTGTTTGCTTTAATTTATGTAAAATAAATTTTTATTTAATACAAAATAAGGCTATTAATATAATTTACTTACATTACAGTTAAGCAGATTTATTTATGATATTATGTCAAAAATCGAACAAAAATGTCCAAATGGATAAACACTGTTCAATTAAATTGCCTGTTGATCTATTCGATTTACAAATTAAAAATCTGCCTATGTGTCCTAGCGGTTAGCACCCTGAACATAACATTGCGAAATAATATTCATAGCGAATTATAAAAATAAGTAATTGCGCAAACAAATAAATAAAATGGGTGGATTGACTGGATCCGTTTACAACCGGTCTAGGTGCTATTAACTGACTACTAATACACTGAAAAACAAACAGTCACGTAAAGTCTAGCACCCGTTGGTTGAGGTTGAGACTACCCCTAGTTCCGCCGTGAAAGTCGTGGGAATAATTATTATTATTATTATATTAATATTAATTAAATAGCCAACATATCTCATATTTTCGATCTTTTATTATTTCGGTTGTTCTTAAAATATTTTTTGTTCGTTATACAAACTTCTATAAGTTTCATTTCTTTGGCTTTTAGGTCGTGATGAGGTTTAATTATTAATATAATATAATTATATAAAATTGTATACAAATAAATTATTTATTTTATTATATTTATTAAATTTTAATTTTACTTTTAAAAAAATGTTATGGTACAATATTGTAAAGTAATAATGCAAGTGTACTTAGATTTTTTTCGCAAAATTATATTTGAATATTCAATCAAATCTATATTAAATCTTTATGATGTTTTCATTTGAGAAACGGTTTTTATGGTAAAAATTATTTATATGAATAACATTTTCGATAATTCAAATGCAAATAAATATTATATTTATGAATTATTTTGATGGAATGCCCTGCACATATATATTTAGCAGTAATTGGTCATTCCTGTTGGTTTGCATTGTTATTTTGCATATAAATTATACTTTTAAATTTGTCCTATTATTATTTACGATTTTATGAATATCAGTTTTGTTCATTAATATATAATATTCCCAAAATAACAAAAAGCTCCACTATTAACCTTGAGCCCAAACATTAACAATTTTTTACCATTTCGTGTGATTTATTTGAATTACACTAACAAAATATTTAACAAATACTTCCACTAAAAAAAGAATAATCATTAATGAAAGGAGATAATGCAAGTCACCTAGTTGTTCATCATATTTTGATTTGAAGGGTTAAAAATGTCAAAGTGGATATTTAAAAAACATATCCATAGGTCTAGCATGATAAGCAAAAAAGCGAAATAAATGATCTACCTTTGGTTTAGCTGGGCAAAGAGAGCTCCGATGCAATTAAATGTGAATGCGCGGAATGGATAGAGAAGTATTATAGAAATAAGTGATGAATATCCTTGTCAAATTCAAAGGGCCCATCACAATGCCCTCAAAATAAACAAATCCAATTCGAAGGCATTGTGTGAATGGGAAAAAGTGGCACATACAAGATAAATCTTACTTTCGCACATTACTCATCATCGTCGTCGTCATCTCAGAGCAGAGAGATCTCCGCCAAAGTTATGAATATCAAATCACTTCACGGCCATACGGCAATACAACAACAACAACAACTCTCGGCAAGGAGGAGTACGGGTAAAAGCATGTGGAGAGTACAGTCTTGAAAAAATACAAATGCAAAAAGGGGTTTGGGGTTGGTCGGCGGTGGCGAAAATGGAATCAAAACATAGAAAATATGAGGAATATACCTTTTGAATAGCAGCAAATTCAGATGAATAATATTTCATTTCATAGACAGACAGGATAACATCTTTTCCGTCCACAAACAGTCCCACCAGAGCAGAAACGGGGGAGAGAGAGGGTGGCAAGAGCAGAAGAGAAAAAAACATCGTATCATCATGATAGGAAGGGGCCACCCTTGAACTTTTTAATTTTCCCTGTGGCATGGGAATTCAATAGTTTCTCCGGTCTTATCTCCTTTTCCGAAGCCAGCCACACATATGGATCTCTCACTCCCTCCCACACCAGCTGCCTCCGCCGACGACCCAAGACAGAACCGCCGCCGACGACCACGAAACCCCAAATAAATAAATAATTTTCCATTAAAGATCCAAATGGAAAAATGGATAACATTTTCTTTGGCCCTTCTCGTCCCATTTGTGCAAACAAATATGAACCATTTTATTTTCATATAACATCCATTCAAAATGGACAAAAAATCACCCTCGCGCTCAAACTTTTCCACTCCACCCTCTTTCCACCACTGTGAGAAGGACGAAGGGACCGATGGTCCGATATTTATGTGTATCGCATTATGTGACGGCCAAATTCTAGCCCACCAAACATATCTCTGAAAAGAAAAACCAACACATTTTTACCGATTTCCAAACACATACCGATCTGTCCTTTTATGAGGATTGTTCAACCCTCGCCTCGTCCAAAAGTCCACTGTCCGCAATTTTATTGAGTCATACCAAAACTTTTCTTGTCTCGATATTAATTTAGTTTGGAAAGTGGAAACTTTTTGGGGTTTTAGACAAAGCAGAAGCGAATTTATTCCAGAATACACTGGGCTTCTCTGCCCATCAATATTAACAAAACCGAAACA
Source organism: Clogmia albipunctata (assembly GCA_001014945.1). Classification (NCBI taxonomy): domain Eukaryota; kingdom Metazoa; phylum Arthropoda; class Insecta; order Diptera; family Psychodidae; genus Clogmia; species Clogmia albipunctata. Next base: position 6,489 of record JXOV01023846.1, read on the forward strand.
ATCTCCAAAGCTGCCCCGCCCCAGCTCCTAATTTTCCAAACACACTGCAGACACTATCAGCCCCTTGGCTACTAAACCAGCTCAACTTTGTATATTAGACTACAAGAGGCTATATCGTAAAATAGAAAAATCTAATATTGACAAATTTAAATTTTGAATGTTTTTCAGTCTATTCTTTTCCAATACACTCCTTTTCAATTAGTTTTAATTTAATTTTTATCGATATAGTTGGTTACGTCTTATTTTTGGTGAATTTTGTATTAAATAATCCTTTTACATTATTCGAAGGTGTAATATTAACATTTCAATCGTCAAAGTAACCACTAAATACGTCACTTTGCACCACTGAGTGCTGTAATATTCATTTCAACACTCTTTTTGGAAGAAGAATCACTTATTTTCAAAGTAAAAGTGAAAATGACATAATTGTCAAAGGGATGCTTGATTTTATTTTATTATATCACATGGGGAAGTGATAGAGACGACGAATTCACTCTACCTCGTCGAGAATGGGCGAATCTGAATAGACTTCGCACGAAGCATGGCCGTTGTGGACAGATGATGCATAAATGGCGTATTACAGAAGATGCTTCCTGTCNGAAAACGGGTTGATTAGTCCCCTCTTCACATGGGGAAGTGATAGAGACGACGAATTCACTCTACCTCGTCGAGAATGGGCGAATCTGAATAGACTTCGCACGAAGCATGGCCGTTGTGGACAGATGATGCATAAATGGCGTATAACAGAAGATGCTTCCTGTCCTTGCGGCTATCCAATTCAGACGACCGACCACATAATGTTGGAATGTGAACTTTCAAAGTTTGATGGCCTAGTCGAGGAAATCGTCCAACTCACACCAAAAGCGAGAACGTGGCTAAGGGGTCTCCAGCTATAAATATATATGTACCTTTTTATTTTTAAATTCTTTCTCTAATTATGTAACATAAACCATACGCTAAATAAATAAAATAAAAATTGTCATTTCCAATGATTACTAGATGACACACTTTAATTGCGATTTTTTGCTATTATTTTTGCTCAGAATGTAAAATATTGTTCAACATTGTATTGAAATTGGACTTTTCAGCATCTCGGAAGAATTGCGCCCCTCGGTGCCCTCGGGTCGACAAAATTTCTTCCTCGGATGCTGAAAACTAAGCAATTTCAATACAATGTTGAAAATAAATATTTTTAAATTTGTTCAAACATATTATAAAAATTTCAATTATCATAATTTTTTCAAATATAAATGAATAAATTAAAAAAAAGTCAAACTTAAACTAAACCAAATTTAATATTTTGTTTAATTTTATGAAATAATTACACTAAAAATTTAATTAAAAACATTTTAAAAAATAAATTAAAAAAAACTGTGGCATTAAACCATTGAAAAAGAGTGTAGATATATTTCTTATATTTGTAACCATTGATTGAAATTTCAAATTAACGTTTATTAAATAATGAGATATTTTTTTTCTATTGAAAATTAATAATTTGAAATTTATTGTTTTAATTAATGATAAAATATCATAAAAATTATCCGAACTGTACTGTTTTAGAATAAATTGTTCTGTGTTGGGGCAAAACAATATAAAAGAGTAGAAACTTATGTTTCCACAAAACTTTGTAACGATTTACATATCAATAGAGTTGAACATAAATATCCTTGGACTGTGTCAGATTGGTCTAGGAAACGGATTTCGATAAAATGTGAATAGAGGAGAGTAACCACACTGCAGGGTTTCCGTAACTGCGAAAGTTTTGATTTGCAATCAATGACAGAGGTGTCTCTTCAATTTAAAATATTTATATGGAAATATTTCCATAAATATAAATATGAGAGAAGAGAGTCCTTTTCCGCCTTCAATTTGGGATGAAATCACAATAAAAACAGCCATTCCTATTCCACACCCTTGTCATTTGAATGCGACGGGCATTCTCTTGTATTCAGTATTGTGGATAGAAATACACATATTTATATAGTGTTCTATTATTAAAATAACTATTGGATGAAAGCATACGTTTCTATATTGACGACCATTTATAAATATTGTTTTTATTCCGTTTTGCCATAATCGGGATATGGGGCTACCCGAATATTCTAATTTTATGGCAAGACATAGAATTTCATTATACAAAATTATTGTATACAAAAGGATCCTTCTCTTGTATATCCCTATTTTGAACCATCACAAAAACGCACATTATTTTGGCAAGTGCGTTTCAACAAATTGGTTGGTTTTTGCTCACTGAAATTTTGAAACATTTGCACAATGAACGACCACTTGATTGCACTTGAATCAATTCACTTAATTATCTAATATCCCACTAAATACATCAGATAAGTCGAACAAAACCAAATCCTTGATACACCTTTGTTATTGTGTGACTTTCGTGATTACGATCACAGTTCCGACTGAGAGAGATCACCTCTAATTCCATACGGTGATGAATTGGCACTAAAGAATCCGGAAGGTCGATCCTGGGTCGATTTCGACAACCTACCTGGCACGAATTTAAAATTTCAAGGGTTTAATGGGGTACGAGAACCTTTTCAATAAAAATTAATGAAGAGCTGAATTTTGTTTTCAAGCTGCATCATTGCCATGAATGAATAAAAGACCCCTAAAAAGCTAACCCTTTACAATTTTAGACCTCTCAAAGTATCTGTTCCGGAGCAAAGGACATGTCTTTTTAAATGGGTCAAGGTAGTGTATTGATGTTTAAAAACGGTGTTATTTTAGGGTTCCTCACTATCCACAGATCGTCTTTGCAATCTCTGATGAGAAATTTTCACCCTTTACCCTTTTTATTGATTACCCTTCGAACATCTTCAACAATAAAATCTATTCAACGAAATCTTAAGTAAATATATTGTAAAACTAAAAAGACGTAATATTTTTCGCAACAAGTTTGGATTTTATTTCCCAAGTCGAACAATGTGATCTGTAATTTTAAATTTATGGCCTTTGTACCATAAACGGATAATTGATACTTTCTCAATAAAGGAAGGGGTTACAAGAAAAAATCGAAAAAGATATTTTCCCAGGCCACTATTCGCAAACAATTTTATTAACGCTACATTAATTATTACAAACAAATGTGCAATATAAAATTTCAATTCAATTTATTATTTTTAACAAATAGTTCTTTTACTTTTTTTATTGTATCGAAAATTTCAATTGCCTTTTTATTTAGTAAAGATGAATAAAAATTTCAGTGACCAAAAGTTTTTTTTTACTATTTTGAAAGACATAAGACTAATCATATTTTCTAATTGATTTTTAGTTCAAAGTACTAATTTTATGTATTTATATGATTTGCAGTTTTCGGGTATTGAAATATATATATTCCAATAGTACTAATATTTGAAATTGATCTTATTTCCAGCAGAAGCATTGGCTTTTAAAATGGGAAGATATTTCAAATGAATTGAATAAAATTTATTCCGTAAGTTAAGTGCTTCAATTTTTCATCAACCCCTATGCATAATTAAAATTTTTATAACCATTGAATATAGAAAGCCTTTTTTCAATATTTTCCATAAAAAGAATTTTTTTAATGTTTTAAATGATAAAAAGTTAATCATATCTTACATATTTGTCTTATTATATCACCTTGATTTATTCTAACAGACTCCAATAATTCCATTTCAAGCAAAAAAATCTAAAATACTTAAGCCAAAATAAGTTAAAATCATTGTAATAAGAATTGACTATATCACTTACTTTTGTAGTATATTTCCAAAATTTGGCAAAATATTGAAGACTCTTTAGTATATCCTTGATCTTTTTTAATATACTTCGGTAATTATCTTGAATTTTTAAATATATTTACTCAAATTTATTTGTGGGATTTTTTACTAATCAATTATTACTTCACTTATTTAACAATAAAATTTGATGTACTAACTTTGACAGTCATAGAAATAATTACATATAAATTTATTTTGAATTTCTATTTCAAAGTACGTTTTGACTAAAAGTAAACATGATTTGACAAGACACATCCAATTTTTAATTATAATTATATAAAAGATTAAAGTATTCGCGAATAAAAAAAGAAAATTTCATTATAAGTGTGTCTATATAGTTTTTATTGAATATAAAAACTGAAAAAAACGTATAATTTGAAAATACACTTTCTTAAAGATGGCATGTGTACGTCTTTCCATTTCATAATGGGCAATATTTCCAGTCCAGAGGTCACTATTGCCATTCCGGCCAAATGTTACGACTGCGATAACTTTTGGTGGTGCTTTACAAAGCACAAAGCCGACGACGCACATTCCCCACATCAGTCCAAAATTTGAATAAATATGATAATCGGGCTAATATTCCTATTCTAAAAATCGCCTCTTCTTGTGCAAAGGCGATTGTGTGGAAAAATGTGCGTTTTATACAGAGTGTTGAATGGGAAGAAAAGGAGGAGAATATATGAAGTCGGGTGTGGTGGCTTTTGGCGTGTGTGTTATCTGGACGTTGCAGACAACCACTGACTATCCATCATTGGCAAAAGCAAGCGACTTTGTTAAGGGAATCAATTTAAAACTATATGACCATTTTACGCTGTAATGCCAAAAGGACAACAAAATTATTTAATCTATCAGATAATCAATTATTTGCTGACATAATTAGGTCGACCATACAATAAAACTCGAGTCAAACAGTGATTCAATAAAAGTCAACTCAATTGCCAATTATACGCTTTAATACAACAAACAACGCCCCATTCATATTTGCCAAAAAGGAATCTCTTTCCAAAAATCTGCCTGAATATAATGGCATTTTTGGCTGCAAAAAATTTCAAGTGCAGTTCTGTTGTGAAAATAGTAATAATTGTGTAAAATATACGATTTAGGGTGCGACCTATTAGTCAGAAAGATTAGGTCTTTTTTGGTGAAAAATCGGATTTTTTGAAAAGGGTGTAATTTACACGGTATTTATGGTTTGTTTTTGTCATTACCGTGAGAAAGTCAAGTAGTCGCGATTGAAGGGGGGAAGCTGCAAAACCGATTTGTCTCCATTAAGTGATTAGACATTTCTCCAAGTGGATTTCTGGAGTAAAATTCCACATAATCGCAACCACACACATCCTATTTACCAATGAGGGGACTTTCGATAAGTAAACAAAATCCTTTCGCAAATATTTCACCAAAATTAGGATCAGTTCAGATTATCCTGACACCCTTTTTTCCGTTCGTGACAAACAGTATGAACTGCCGATTGAAAATCGAACATCAGTGAATGTGTGCAATTTTTTCTCTATTGGTTTTAGAGAGAGCAAAGGAATTAAGGTATTTAATATTTAAAATAAAATCGAGAGGTCTAGGAAACAACCCTTTTAGTTTGAAATTTAGCGAGCTGAACTCAATATCATTTTTTGAAATTCGGTTGCATCTGGTGAAAGTTATTTACCCGAATCAAGTCGCAGGTAAAAATTTAAATAGGGGTTAAACATGAGCATTGTAGCAATGTTGTGCAATACCAAACCAACATAAGGGACAACCCTTTTGAATTACGGACCAAAACACCGAAACCAGCCCGGGTTTGTTCCTCTCTATAACCGTTGTCAAAAATCGCGAACCATTCGCATATAGGCAAATTAAAATTTAATTTCAAATTGAATTTAAATAAAGCCGGGTTTTCGCAAATACGAGTAGAAACATCTGCCTTTTTGGGATATGTCTATGCGGTTTTTTAAATTACATACCTATGCAATTTCAATTCGAATACATTCAATAATTCTTCTATGTTCATAATAATAATATTTAGCAGATATTAATTTATAAACAATTGTATAAAAATGAAGACTAAATCTATTCGTCCATCGTTCCCAAAAAGGAAAGAAATATTTCTAGTCTGAAAATAAAGATAATAAATAACAAAACCTTATAGATTTACAAGTTTTGGGAGTATTTGATAGAATACCCGCTTTAGTTATGCTTAGCAACCGTTTTATTAATTTAGTTTTAAAATTAATAAAATTGAAATAATACAAATTTTTTTTTCAATGATTTTACTTTTCAAAAAATCAAATTTATTTTATTTTTATTTTATGTATACAAATAAGTGGTGTAATAGAAGTTTGATATCTTTTTTGTACATAAAAAATATTTCCTCTCTCTTGTTTAAATAGACTAACAATCACTTTTTGATGAAATATCCGATATGTGCAATTAGGTTATTCAATTGAATATTTGATACTTGTAATCTGTCATTAAAGTCGTCCAAGTTGCTTTTTATACTAACGGTTATTAGTATAAAAAGCAACTCCTTTGGAGCCACCCCGTACTCACATTTGAATTGGATCAATTTTATGAAAGTCTTTCACGGAAGTCTTATTTTAATAATGAAAATAAAAAACTAGTGTTTTAAAGAATTCTTTGATTATCTTTATACAAAACGTTTTTTATGTAAAAAAAATATAGTACTGTAATATCAATTTTAATTTAAGTCATTAAAACAATTAGTTCCTTTTGTGTCGCTTTATGAAAACTGTAGGTAGGTGGATTAACAGCCGAATAAATAATGGTCTTCGTGTCCAACAATTTAACGAGAAAGTCAATTTCGGTATCCGTTGGTTACCAAGCCCTTTGTCCTTTGTGCCTCTCTCCATCGGCCAGTGAACATTGTCTGCTGCTTGTTCAGCAAATATAGCCCCCAGTTAGGTATTTTTCGGGATTTGTCCAATATTCATCTCTCAACAAAAGGTAGGCCCGTCACACAATTCCATCGATCCCATTAATGTTTACCTTTTGAGCCACCCACTCACCCCCAATCCCCACATAGTCATTTTTGTTTTGTTATAGATAGGCGATATATTTTTCATCACTAGTCCCTCTCCCAATCCATACTCTGATCCTGATCCGTTTGCTCTCATCGACCCTCTGCACATTTTCCTCATCCCTTGTGGCAGGGCACAGAAATTCAATGTCCATTTATATTTGGATTTTTATTTTCGGAATTTCTCTTTCTCGGCCCAAATCCGGATCTATCTAAAAGTAATTTGAATAATATGAAGCAAAAATATAATACTTTTATAATCTCATCCAACATGTATATGAATATATCTATCTTTATATTTGCATTATCAATAAGACTCTGTTTTGTGGATTTCTGGAAATTGATTAAAAAAATATTTCACCACTGTTAAGTCCTTGCTGTCCTCCAAATAAATACAGAAAGTGTACGAAGGATTGTAAAGGCCATCCATCCTCAAATTGTAAACACGAACCGCACGCATACATTTGAATAAATGTAGTTTTTGGCCTCTTCCACCTCCACCTCCTCCTCTTAGCCATGGCCTTCCCATTATCCAATTCCGATTCTTTTCTGCTTGGCCTGTCCCTCGTCGGTAGATTTTTGCCTCTGTTTGGGAGGGAAATGAAATTGAAATATTAGTCCAATATGTGTTTGATGGAGAGAGGGACACAGCACCAAATGTAAAAGATTTGGGAGAAAAATAAAATGAGTATTCGTGGAACCTTTAAGCCCCCCTCCCATACTAATCATGTATTTACATCATTTGTGGGTGGATAACAAAGGGATACACCATAAACACACAGAGTCGCCAATTGACAAATATTGACTTTTGAATCAGTACTTCGATTTTAGAGAGAATTAAATAAAAGAAATTGATTAGTATCCGAATCTCTGAAGATAATCAGTAATAAACCAATTTAATTTTAATGATAACTATATTCATGTTGTATTTTTAATTATTTTTTATATTATTACGTATAAATAAAATATAATTGGATAGCAATTTAAAATCTAAAAAAGTATTTTTATAATTTTTCGTTAAAATTATTAATTTATAAAAATAATAATAATAAGGTCGGGTCTAGACGCCAAAAATGTACCAGAGTAGCATTATATTTAAGGGAGCATGGAGGATCAATGCATTGATAAACGAACAAGAGGATTGTTAGATTGGATAATAAATTATCATATAATTCGGGACAGTAGTCTCTACTGAAAACACCACCGACCGAGCTGTACACAGGACTGTATGAGTACAATGCTCTTATTTATTACAAATTGAAAATTGGAAAATTGCACTGAATTCACATTGTTAAAATTGAAAAACTTTTCGATTCAATCCGATCGGAAGATGCTGAGAAATATAGATAAATGTACACATACATATGTATCATTGATAATTCGATCCGATTCGCCTTTACTGACTACTTCAGAGAGTGGCTCTGGCTGGCTGAATAGGAGGATGAGAATAACGAGTTCTGTTTGACCTTTTGTGGAATAGTCATCCATTCACTCACCATCATTCCCTCTAAAGACGGCACAACAGAAATCGATGCATCCTTTAATGTCGTCGTTGCCATCACAATAACACCACACTCCAGTAATAGATAGATTTCAGAGTTATGGACAATATTAATAATTAAAAATTTTGAAATTGAAAATAAATCGGTTTTATTGCGATGATAATATTATAAAAAAATAATAAATTTTCCCTTTCAATTCCTGTAAGGAACATGGGGGGTCGCAACCTCAACCAACGGGTTTCTGCGACATTTCGGTAACTATTTGTTTTTAGTGTATTATTAGTCAATTAATAGCACCTAGACCAGTTGGAA
>JXOV01023856.1:0-14745 GCA_001014945.1 Clogmia albipunctata
ATATTCATTTGTCACAGAGTGTATGTTCAAACATTTCTTTCAAAAATTTATTGTGGGAATCACATATAAATCACAGGTTAAATGTAATTCAAAATCAATTATTAGCTGTAAGAGCTTTATAATGTTTAAAGTACATTGAAATACGTACGACTTGAAAATACATTTATCAGTGTTAAATTGGATTTAAGACAATACAAATTGAAAGAATTGAAAATGATCTTCAACATAATTTTGATTTATGAATTAGTTTTAACTAAACTTGAAGCTCGTGTTCAAAAAGGAACTTGTCCGCAAATCAAAAATTCTTTTCCGTTGGGGTTTCCAAACAAATACGAGAGAGAAATCTTTACTATTCCTTTTGATGAGTACAAATTTGAGAATCTTTTCATTTTATTAGATTTCAAAAATCTGAATGCAAGAACTTCATCAGAAGATGGGAAATTATTACAATTGTGTGTTAGGGAACTGTATAGATGTGAATTAAGACAAGCCTTACAATTTAACGACAATATCAAGAGTTTTGAGATAATTATTTACGACTTTGAAAATAAAATAAAATGCCGTTATGAAGTTCCATTCGATTTGGCTTATATCGATTTCAATAATTTTTCACTATTTTGGGGATGTGCTAAATTGAACGAATCCTTTTTCGACGAAATGCTGCTTATAGTTAAAGAATATTTTTTAATAGAAGAACTGACAGCAGAGTTAATGAACACCGTTTTATCGACAGTGAAATATTTATTTGAAAATAAAACTTCGATTATGGAAGGTCCATTTCCGACAGCTCAAAGAGAAACAGGATTTGCACAGCCTACATGGAATGAATTATGTTCGAAAATGAAATGTCCTTCTCAGGCAATTGTTGATAAAAATTCTAACCCAAAAATAATCTTTATAATTGTACTAGCCATCATTGTTGTTCTTGTGGTTGGAATTATATTTGCTATTTTTGGAATGATTTGTGTCATTAAAAAAATGAAAATTATAAATGAATAGTTCCTATACCTATTCTATTTATTAGATTAATAGATGGTTTGGAACACACTGACTGTAAAACGTGTATATTTAATCAAAAATATGTGAATTGTTAACAAAGATAAATTTTGTGTGATGTCATATAATCAACTATAAATTGCTTTGCTTCAGACATTTTAATTAAAATATAAATTTAATTCAAAAATAATTTTAAATACTAAATTGTCACTTATTATAAAATAAAGTTTATTAACACAATTGGATTTAATACAAAGAATATTTTACGCGTGATAACTCATTTGGGCTCTAATGACTTAAATGTGAATTCGGTCCTGTATTTAATAATTCTCCTTTCTCAGGGACCGTTGCATGTTATTATAAGGAGAAAATGTATCAGCAATAAAGTTATATATGATTTAAATATATTTTAATTGGGACGTAATTATATGTGAATTAAAAATTACAAGCCAACATGCAGACAGTCGCCATTGTCTGCTACAATAAGATATGTGGATGGCAGAGCAACAGTCAAATTTAATGGAACAGATAGAAGTAGATTGAAATGGAAACTACAGTTGGCGAAAGAAGAAAATGACACTTATACTGTTTCGCAAATAAACGATTCGTTATTATAAATATTAAAAGTTAATTTCGCAGTTAGACTGATAATAATGGGTTGTAAATACGAACGTATTCGTGCAATTCCGTATGGAAATGTAGCCGGTTTTTAATGCCAATTGGTTCTGTAACAGTTTACTTTAAAGGACGCATGCAGCAATGTTTCAAAATTTCCACGCATTTTAGTCACCAATTTAATGAAATTACTTATTATTGTCAACCAAATCTCTACACATTAATATTGAAATATTTTAAGTTGAAAGACACTAAAATTCACAGTCTTTATGTCTGAATTCCACAGCCAATTTTTGACTCGCTCTAAGTGAAACATGAATTTAAATTTTTGATTTTGTTGTTTTTAACCGATTAAAAATTAAATTCTCACAATTTTGAAACAAAAATAAATTATTTAATGGTGTTTTGGAGTCGTTGCAGTTTTCATATGTTGGCCTGAGCTATGTTCTCCAGTAGAGGCGCTGCATACATAAATACTGGTCTGATAGATGATTTGTATAGTGGGAGTTTGTTCTTTGGGTGTGATTTGGACTTTCGGCACAGTATGTAAATATAACTTTCGTATAGTCACATGTTCCTTCTGGATAACATAGTTTACGTATTTTGTAACTATAGCAAATAAACGTTTATATCAAGATAAAACATTCGTACAAACCCCGGGGAGGTTGGTAATCGACATTGTAAGACCAATAAATCGATTATAGAGAAGCTCCTTGTATTATTGTGAGCTTAAGCCTTTGAGTGGGGCTCTAATGCTGAACCCAATTTATACAAAATTATTTAAAAACGTTCACTAGTGAAAATTTAATCGATGTAAAAAAACTAATTTTTGAATACGAAATTACGAAAACAGATTGTATGAGTTGCATTATAGTTATTTAAACAACGTGTGGGAAAAATGATCCACAATTAAACTCGAGTAGAGTTAATATAATATAATAGATACCAGTGTTTAATTATGTATTTCTTCTAAGCTACTAAGATAAAAAATCATAATTATTAGTAGATGATTTAGTACGAAGTACTAATTTTTTTGTATTTACATGATTGTCTGCGGGTATTAAATTATACTTTATCAAACACTGAACGATTATAAAACAATTTCTAGAGGAAGCACTGTCTACCAAAATGTTAACATTTTTCAACAGAATTGTGTAAAATACATACTACTTCACAAATACATATTTCTTCTATCAAAGACGTTTTTCACCGTCTCCTGTCACCGATGTTCTTAGTAATGTCAGAAATCTACAATGACTCCTGTAAAGGAACTGCTCACTTGAGTTCTGTGTGCATTGTGTAAATGTTCGTTTATTTTCGACCAGGAAAAGTGTGATGAAGTACAATTCACATTAAGAAATATAAAATTAAAAAAAGCCAAAACTGACACTTAAGTTTTACAGAAATTCAGAGAATTTTTGTCTTAAGAGTTTTTTAAACACAAGCAATAAGTATTCTCAAACATTTGCTACTTTATGTGTAGTGCTTAATAATTCCTCTTTTTATTTATTTTATTGTACCTAGTAAAATTAACACTTATTTCCAAGTTTATTGGTAATTTAGTATTGTATACTTTTTTCAAAGGAAAATTAAAGTATCTTCAATTTAGACAGTTTTGAATATAATTTACATCACCTTCAAATTTAAATATTTAGATTATTTATTTCAATTATATAAAGTTATTTATTCTTCTTCTTCCGATCCGTTATCCCGTATCTTTTGGGGTCGGTTTTCCTAGTATGCAGCTTCCATATTTTCCTATCTTGAAGTGTTTTCGTCTAGATTTTCCGCCTTCATGCCTCTCCATACAGCATGGTTGGACGAATAGCAGTTTTATAGACTTTTCCCTTCAGCTTGATAGGCAATGTGCTTTATACTAGGTTTTAGCTTAGTTTGGCTGTGAATTTATGACCGGTTGCCACCTGACGTCAAGACAGTAACTCATCTGACTAGAGCTTTTCTCGCTGCCGTTGTTCGTTGAATATAAACGAATCTTCCGCCACCAAGATACCAGTATAACCTGCCTTATACTGGAACTGAAAATGCCTTTCCCTCTGTAGCAGATAGTACCCGCCAATTTTCAGCCCCTTCACTCGTTTGTTCACTGACCTGTGATCACGCTGGGATTAAAACCCAACCGGAGTTCTGGACTAGCTACTTGGAGAGAGTCGTGGGTCATGTGGAAAACACGTGCTATTCGTCTCCTGCACCGAGCCAAAATAAAGTCTAGGCCCGAAAAAAACACACCAAGTGAATCTCAAAATTTAGAATACGCTAACGTTTGGATATATGGGAAAAAAGTTCACTTCTTGATTGATGCCGGTTTACCAATCACCTTACTTTCCAAGAATACGTTAACAAAGTTGATATAAGGACAAAATAGCCTATTTTAACGTAACTGATCTAAAATAATAGACTACCAAAAATTGAACCTGTTTGCAGCCAATTTTCAACCAGTTTTAATTACTAAAACACAATCTTCAATGATATGAAATTGAAAATAATTGAATATTATTCATCGAATGGTCTTTAACGATGGTTTTGAATTTTAAATAATGCTAAGATACGTTCGATTTACAAATACTATTTTTTGTTGATTTTTGTTTTACTCTTACACCATTTCAAACTCTTACCTTAATTTCCAATAATTGATTGAATACCTAAAAAAATAATTGAAAAAATAATTTTAAGGTCAATATTTATAACGTATTTGTATGTCGCATTGCTCATTAAAACAAGAGTTTATGTTTGAAAATACTTTATTTCTGACGAAAGCTGTGATCTACTCAATAGAACATTTACTATTAAGATTGACTCTTAAGCAAGTGGTTTAAACTTTTGGTGATACACTAATATATAATATTTGTGTCTACATCCTTTAAAAGTTTTTGTTTTAAATTGCCGTAACAATTCGCGAAATAAAATTTAATCAATATTGCAAACTGGATTATACTTCAACCACTGATTTTAGTAATGTGAATAAAGATGCTGCCATGGACAATGTCTGGAAAATAATAAAAAAATGTTTTATATTTGTTGAATTTTTATTAATTATAAATCATAAATCATTTCATTTGATATTGTCATAGTCTAAAAGTAAATTTGTGTCTTCGGATGATAATATATAGTATCTATCTAATATTTTTCCAAATTATCTTTTCGATTTATAGCAAAAGGTGAATTCCAGGAAAACAGGGAAAATTAATTCTTTTCAAAAAATTTTACATTTGAAATTGAAAAAATTATTTAATTTCTGGTCGTGCCAAAAGGAACGCTAACTTCGAGAGATTCTAAAATTTGCAATAATCACATTTTTTAAATTTTTACTTAGGATTTGTACTTCTAAGAACTATCTATACTTATGGTAATTTTTTCATTTAAAAAAATTGGAAAAATTACAAAAACAATAATGACCCACTCGAATATATAGTAGAATACTATTTTGAGACCCCTGCATGATAGCGTCAATAACTATTACGACACCATTTCCTTTCCAACAATAATCGAATATATGGTAAGAATTCACTAGTTATCTTTCAAATACAATATACGCAAATAGACACATAATTAAATAATGCCGGACTTGAAAAGAGCTACAAGGGTGAAAAATGAGCAGATTTAATTAAGGAAAGAAGTGTGAATTACTAGTGAGTCTCTGTGTTGAAAAAGGATTTCATATCGGAGTAGGACATATTTTTTTTTTGCTTCTTTCTTAAAAATTTACGTTAAACAAATAAGTTTGCAATTACCACGGTTGGTTTTCGGATTCTATTTGTTCAATTTTTTTCCCTCAAAATGACGCCAAAATTTTCACTGATACAAAAAAAGTGATGCATTATGAAACTCAAATTTATGTCTAAATGCTAATCAGTCGATACGAACAATTAAAAAGAAAATTACCTTTCTTAGAGTTTCCACGTTGCAACCAATCATGTGCCAACCAACGAGTTTGACTGGCTTCTGGGCCATTGTCAACATGGTCAAATACATTCGCCGGGTTTTTGGAGGTTTCTCGTACCACTTTGTACTGTAGATCGACTGTGCTACAGATTCACACTAAAAGGAAAATTTTGTAACAACATTTAATTTGCTATCAATAGTTATAATTTAGATAAAGATGTTTTGTTCAGATAATTTTTTTGCCAAATCTAACAAATCCTTATTAATACATATTCAGTTTAGGCTAGGGCCTGCGGCCGGTTGTTGGATAATATAAAATATATTGATAATGATGTACAACAAATCAAAATAATTAAGTCTTACCTCAGCGGTTAACATAGTTCCAAAATAAGTGGAAAGGAATAGTTGTAAGACGATGACAGTCACATAAAGAGCTTCCCTGACGCTGTTCGAGTCCCCTCGATTCATTGCCATATTGAATGTTACTAGACAAATTGTACATCCCATTGTCGAAAACTGAATGAACAGAGCCAAGCTGTTAATTTTCTGCAGCATTTCAATCACATCCAAAAGAAGGACATGCTTTTTAATGCACTTCTCCATAGCTTCCACGGTTTTGGCAAGATTTTCTTTTTCGTCTGTGGCTTTAATCTCCATGTCCAGAACTCGAACGTTTGCCACTAGGTGCAGAACAGTTACCATGAAAAAGGTGTCCACTGCTATGACCAAAATGCAAAATATGCTGACGATCGACACCATGAATGTGTAGGCAATTGAAAACTCGAGAATAGAAATGTCCTTTATATCATATCTATAAATAATAGATAATACATTTAAATTTCTTTTTGCATATCCATGTTTAATGAATGTAACGCTTTTATTTAATGAAATTAATTCTTTACTACTTAAAATATGTTAATATTTTAATATATGAGACTATAGTCAAACTTACATACCATTCATTGGAAAATGGGCGTGATCGAGACAATTGCACTCAATTAAGTCGTACAATTGGAAAAGTAGAGGCAGAACACCATATATTATAGGCGATGAGAGGAATAATAAGGCATAATATTTGGTAACATCTTCAGCCAACTTCTCAAGAGGTTGGTAAAATTTATAATAAGGACCCATTTTGACTGAAAAGGAAATGTTTTAAGATTATTTCAATTATATATTATAATATGTTTTTACTTCCATTACGTTGTTCTTTTATGATTTCGTACAATTTGACAAGATCATCTCGGTAGTAAAAGTAGCACAAAGCCCTGGACAGCTCCATAAAAAATTGAACAAGCTTAGCCGATGTATCCACCATCACTCCAGGATTGTCGGCGCTTTCCAAAACCAGTTTAATCTAAATTAAAATAATTCGTACAATTTCAAGCAATAATTTTTATAAGAAATACTAGTTCTATTGAATTTTGTTTTGGTAATTTACAATACATATTGCAAAAAAGAATTCAAAACAATATAAGAATAAAAACTATTTTTCAGAAATATTTCTTAAATGAAAAAGTCAAAATATGTTAAACGTTAATGACGACTGCGATATTACAATTGTTGAAAACTTTTTTACATACAAAAAATATTTAAAATAATGTTGGCAAAATAATATACGTTGGTGCCGTTTTTTAAACGAGGAAACAATTGTGAGGTACTAGCCGATATTCGAGTTTTTCATTGTTTCCGAGTTAAAATACAGATTGTACACTAAAGCTGAACACATTTATTTTGTAATTTCACAAAAAAAACTAATTAAAAAATATTCCTTATTTGACCTGTTATCGGTCTCTATACTACATGACTAAAAAACGACTTGGATTAAAACAATGTGTTATTTATTGTTTAAAATTACTTGGCCCTCAAATTTGTCTCAATTTTTTTTACTTTTCTTTCACAAGTGAAATAATGTTTTTAAAATTGCTTAGGTCTATGATATATTATCATTCAAAGGCAGAATGCCTCAAAACCTTGGGTATTAAAAGATGAAGTGCGTTTTACAATTGCCAAGTTCTAATATTTAACACTCATTTTTAAATACAAAAACGATTAACTTTTAAAAATGAAATTGCAATTCCAAGGTTAAACTAAGGTACTGTGTACTCCAATATATCATCACAAATTCTTAACTTCCAGGTCTTCCTGGTCTTTACTTCCAGGTCTCTTGAACAATGGCAAACACATAATATTTGTAGAATTATCGATTTATGCTTATGTACAAATAATATTACATTAGCCCTTCGTTATATAAAAATTATAACAGTTGCCATTTCTTAATGAAAATTTAATGTCAAATATTAATTTTTCAAATACACTAAATTTAGAAAAAATAAATGAAACTAGGACAATAGAAGATGTAATTATCTAGTATTATTTATTTTACAAAGCTTAACTTTTATTTTAAAATAGAAGAACAAAGGCCGTTTTCTGCACTAACTATGCAAATCTTACTTGAGAATAAAGAGTGTAAACACAAATGATGCAAATTATCGGAAAGATTAGGTTGCCGACACGGTTTTTGGGGATGGACATCATCCTCAAATAAAACTGATTTCTTTCAAGAATTTTCATCTTTGAATAAAATTCACCAATCTTCAGAAAATCCAAAAACAGACTGTAAATGAAAATGTTAAGCCTCTTATTTAAATTCTATCAAATCATTATGAAAGACACTTGCCGTAATTAGATGTTTAAAAAAGAAATGCAATCCAATATTCATCCTATAATTACAATATCTTTTGTGATTGATTCGTAACCACCCCAAATTAAATAAACAATAATTAATAAGGGGCTATGAAAAATAATTGTATGTTATCTAGAATATTCAAATGTGTGAATATTAATAGCCTCTTTATGTTATGTGTCGTTGTGAATGATATTACCATAGGACTAATATAGAGTGTGTCTTTAATAGTTCCCGCACAGCAAATAAACGTGTTTCAATATTGAAGAAAATTTCAAAATTGTCAAGTGATTAGAAATGCAAGCAAATTACAGGACGCTGTTACTAGAATTCAACATTTAAAATTCCAATAGGCTGACCACGTTGCAAGAGCTTTATAATTGGAGTAATCTACTAAACAGTTGGATATCCAGAGCGGATGTCAGACTTCGAGGACGACCAGCGGAACGATGGGACGACGATCTGAGTAGATGTATCGGACATGCTTAGAGAAGACTAACAACAGATAGAAAATCGTGGAATTCCAGAAGAGAGGCTTACGTTCAGGAGTGGACGGACTTTTAGGCACTAATGATGATGATGTAAAACAAGATTTTGATTACATATACATATTTATTGCAAAATGATACAGTTATTTTTTGAAAATAACATTAGTCTAAGTAACCTGTTACGTTTATTGTTACTTCTTGAGTAAAATTTAAGGAACTAGTTTTATATTATTTTTGTTATGAATCTTAAACAAAGACTAATAAGGAAATTGAAAATTGAAAACACATTAATACTTAACAGTAAACTTCAACATTCTTAAATATTATCTATCCAGTTTTATTAGAAAATATCTTAGTGCTAAATTTTGTGAACATGTAAAACACCAGTATAGAGCAAATTAGTAAAATAATCCCCAAGGCGTAAACTTTACCCAGATCAAACAATGGCACTGTATAGATTGGACATTTGATTTTTTCGCACAAGCCTTCTTTTTGATGATTCACTTTTGTATTGATTGAATAATTATTTGCCAAGATTGTTGTCGAATTTTGAAGCATCGAATTCGCAACCGTCAATAAATGATCCACTTCTTCTGTAGTCAATTCACCACGATACATTTTGACAGCCACAACCATTTCGTCATAAAAGGACTCGTTTAATTGAACACATCCCCAAATCAATGAAAGTTCGTTACTAAAGATAAAAGCAATGTTGAAAGGAATATCGAAAATGCATTTTATTTTGGGATTCAAACCAACATAAGAGAAGTTGATGATTTCGAACTTTTGAATATTTCGATTGTATCGAAAAGCTTGATGCACTTCACAGGTTTCCAATTCAACCATTTCATTTATAAACCAACCATATTGATCGAGGTAAATTTTCAAAAAATATGGCAGTAAAATTGTAAACTCAGGATCTGTTTTATAAGTTTCAAAACGAATATACGCAACTTCAATCAGGGCTTGAGTAAAAATTTGATCTGGTAATGAATTCGCAACTGTTGGACATGTTCCTTTAATTATAACACAATCCGTTTCAGATAAACTTGTTAAGACAAGAAGAAGAATTATTAAATTTTTCATCCTTTGCCCTTCACTGCCAAAGTATGGAAATCTGATTATTTATAATGTAAAAAACGGAAATGGACTTAGTTGTCCATGATTGATTTTATAGTAATTGGTTTTTGCTTCATTAGTTTTATTCCCAAGATAACAACGGTAAAATTGATTATAAAATAATGAAAGTTCAAGAAAGGTATTTGATAAAAGCATTCAACCTCAATTTATTTATATTGATTATAAAAATAGATAACTCCCTCATAGTCTTTGATGTGATCATTATAGCTTGGTTGAATTTTTTTATTCAAGTTAAGGTAAAGGTTAAACTCGAGTTTCCGGACTAAAATCGAAGTTAAAGCAATCAAATATTTCAATAAATTTATCATGATTTTTGCTTATTTCGTTATATTATGAGTTTTTAACTGAAGTCGCAAAATAAAATTGCCGAAAGTAAGACTTAAGCTAATCTAATTCTGGAACGCAAAAATCAGCCAATCACCATTTATCCCCTATAACAACGTTGTTGTTTTCTAACACACTTTCGTTTTTGGTTAGTTAATGATATTGTATCTTGTTTTTAGGTATGTAAATTAAATGAAATTCTTTAAATTGGATTTTTTTTATTTTAAATATTTTACCGTTTTGAAAAATATAGTTTAATTCTAATATTTGAAGATATATGGTTCTATGCTTGGTAAAATAAGTAAAGGGTTGATTATTTCCGAAGTACGCACAATGATCAGTTTTGAATTCAAAATCGATCAAATGTCCCAAACTCATTTGCATCGGAGGCTTAAGTTAATAACAAATATTATCACAGTAAATGTCTCTCATTTAGGGACAGTCAATTGTTCAACAAGCCTTTGAAAATCACATAAATAATTGATAGACCATCAGAAAAATTACCTATGGTCTACACGTTTTCGGTAAAACTTATATTGGTGCCAAAGTATTTGAGGTGTTAAACAACTTTAAAGTTACTGTCGCCGATAGTAAGTCCAGTCTTGGGTAGTCTATTTCCATCTACACAAAACATTTATTTTGTCTGAACTGTCTCAGCCATTGTTCGTAGCCTTTCATGTAAGTAAATATTTTGTAACCCACGTTCGAAAGCGTTATGCTTTTATAGTTGTCAATAGTTTCTCAGTAGTTTAAGTCTTTCATGAAATGAAACTTTGATTAATTTCAAAAGTTTTCCTAATATTCACTATATAAAAGCGTATTTCAAAATCTTCAATTAATAATTTGTTACAACTATTAGTTTAGTCACAAAAATAACTTATATAAGATAAGCTAAAAAAGGGTGATATAAGTTAATCAATTACTATATTTACTTGTTTGTAATTCAGTTAAAGCAAAAGTTCAACAAGGAAATTGCCTAAAATTTTTTTTAATGTTTTTCGAATTCAGGCTGTAATTTATAGTGATTATTTTATAGATTTATCGGCCCTTAGTTACGGATTTTACTGTGGTTTACAACGTGGTTTGAAGTACAATTTAACGACCAAAAAGTTTGCAACAGTCGTTTTCAAACCAAATTACAAAGAGCACAACATTAAAAATCCCCAAATCAAATGTTCTTATGAAATGGAATTTGATTTGGCTTATATCCATCTGTCTCGTGGCCGATGTGGGAACGCATCCGGCTGCCTCTTCGAAGTCAAGGGTTCGATCCCTGGGCGGGTAGGATTGACTGGGTCCTTTTTCAACCGGTCTAGGTGCTATTAATTGACTAATAATACACTGAAAACAAATAGTCACCGAAATGTCCAAAACCCGTTGGTTGAGGTTGAGACCCCCCATGTTCCTTAGAGGAATTGAAAGGGAAATTTATTAAATTTATTATATCCATCAAGGCGATTTCTCTCTGTTTTGGGGATGTGCTCAGTTAAACGATTAATTTTATGACGAAACTGTTATGATGCTCGCCGTTCACAATTCTTATGTGACTTTAGTTTGAAACCAGACTTTCCAAAAGGTAAGTCACTTCTTGAAAAAAAAATCATCAATCATGGATGAGTATGAACTTAAAAGGGAATATACAAATGATATAGAAGCCACTAAGGAATCACTATGCGACAACTGTAAATGTCCAATCTTAATCTTCGGCTTCATTTAATATTTTTTATGCGGAACCACTAGCTTTGGAGCAATTGCAATAATATTCGTACTTGTTGTTATTAAGCACAATATAAATTAATCTACAAAATAATTTTTTTACAATCGGGGAATATGTTTAATGCCTGTATTTATTTATTGATCTAAAAAACCATTAATTTAAAAAAATTTCTTTCTAAAACTAACATAAATTTATTTTTTATTAAATTTATCTTACACAAATAATAATAATTGATTACAAAATGCAAGTGACACATTTATTGATTTTTTAAATGGTTTTTGCCCGAGTAAGGGCCAATAATGAATTGCATGTAATTTATATTTGTGGTTCATTTGTGGTTATTATAATTCATTGTTTGATTTACAATTGTCTTTACAGTTTAAGTTTAGATTTCAGAATAATTATTATTATTTACAGTGTCTCGCATTCTAATTGGAACGTCACCCTTCCTCAAATTCAAATGCTTGATACTTAATAAGGGGAATATAGATTTTTATCTAATAAAAGCCAAACGGTAGTATATTTATTCTATTATCATATCTTATTAGCACATTATCCAATATTCACTGTATATTGCAGTTATTTGCCATTTGCCTACAACAGACGATTTTCGGCGCCGCATTTTAAATGGAACATTCTTATTATTATCATCGTAATTGCAAAACCAATAGCATTTAGGGTTAGAAGTTGATTGTAATCGTTATCTAGATCACTTAGGGCGGTATTGGAATGATGAAGGTATCCCTAGAGTTAATCTGAACAGAAAGTTAATAAATATTTTGGAAATATATGGTCAACTAACTATATGAATGGATGATGTTACCAATATTGGAAGTAATGGTTACTCAACTATTTAGATGCGTTTTAGATATTATAAAATACACAATTAATTAACCTAATACGTTTGTGGGTGTTTTGGAAAGTTAAGTGATATTTTTTAATTGTTTTATTCTATTAATGGATTAAATGTACTTATTGTTGTAACCTCTTTTTAAATTAACAACTTGCTTAAATAATTAAATAAGTAAATTCTTTGAGTTGTTAAGTAAAAATGGAAGACGAAAGACAGCAATTTTTTATCCTTTCCAATGTCAGGCGTTAAAAATGTCAATTGTAAATATTACTATTTTTAAATACGACTGTAAGGGGCAAGAGAAATGCCAACAGTAATCGTAAATAAAACGCCGTGAACAAGTGTTTCTCTAATTTTAAACTGATTATATACTGAACATTACTTTTAAGGGAAATTAAAGCTTTTCCCCCTAATTCAATCCTCAGGGAAAGCCAATTTTTCCTAAATTGTATTGACAATTTCACAACATATTTCATAACTTTGTTAACAATCCTTAATAATTCACATTATAAATATATATTATCCTTTTAAGGAATCAATACTTGACTACATCATATTAAGATTTGAAATTATAGTACTTCTATTAGTCAACGAATTGAACTAAAGATTTGAAGTTATTTAGACAAAAATGGAAAAGTTGTTGAAATTAATACTGTATTTTGTTTTCTGTAACGCAGTGAAAGGCAAAGTTCAGAGTGGAACTTGCCCAAAAATTGAAAGCAATTTCATTTACCCAGTTCAAAATAATGAACAAATGCCTTATTACAAAATTCCTTTCGAAGTGTTCAAGCCAAAGTATTTAGTTCCTTTATTAGGGGACATTTTAATTACACCTCACATCTATGAAAATCACTTTATAGATTTGTCAACTCGTGAATTTGTTGAATTTGAATGTAATTCACATCTAGGTTTGCAATTCAATGTGACCAACAAAAAGTTTGAGACAGTCATTTACAATGGTGAAATTAACGAAAACCTTATTAAAAAACTTCAAATCAAATGCTTGTATGAAATGCCTTTTGATTTAGCTTATATTGATCAAGGTGATTATTCGTTGTTCTGGGGGTGTATCCAATTGAATGAAACAGTTTTTGATGAATTAGTTTTAATGTTTTCGGTTCCAAAACCACCATGGTATCTTAGAGCGCAATGGACCTTTGAAAAAGTTCGTAATTTTTTGAAAAATAAAACAAAAATCGTTGATTTGGAGTACAATTTTACAATACCATTTTCAACGGAGGAATCCAATAAGAGTGAACTTTGGTCCTCGATATGCAACGACTACAAATGTCCAATTGAAACAACAGATCCTTTAATTTTATATCTGCCTTATATCGGGTTACTTTTCTGTTTTATTATTATTGTAATTATAATTGCTTCTTTTATGCACCATCTAGAACCAAGAAATATTATTGTAAATTAACAAAATAATTCCGAAAATGTTAAAGAGTTGTGAACCATAGATATTATTATAGTTTTTCAAAGAAAATGAGGAATAAACAATGTACCGTCACTTTAGAGAGTATATCAAATTAATAAAGTTACTGTTACACCCAAGAATGTTACAGTTATATATACAGTCGACTATCAATAACTCGAACCTCCGTGAGACAATTGAAATTCAAATTATCGACAGTTCGAATTATCAAGTGGTTCAATTGCTGCTAAGACTGCTCAGAAACTTTTTCTAAGAGACAAAAAATGGAAATTTGAATTGTCGATTGTTCGACTGTTGTCACTTCTAGGATATTTTTAAAATAATATCAATGCTTAGACATATAAATGAGATTAAAAAAACATTTGAGAAAGGCTACGACCGTCAACGCGTTCAAAGTCGTGAGTTCATTTACAATGGTAACTGTCATGCGAATTATCCTCCAGATACGCTTGGGTGTGTGTCGACACGAGTAATAATTAACATGATGATTTCGGTGATAACTGTTGAGTTTCAGCAATTGATATTCTTGATGTATTTGTATGTGTGAATGAGAGAATGAATGTTAGTCTGAATAAAGCGGTTGAACGC
>JXOV01023858.1:0-12293 GCA_001014945.1 Clogmia albipunctata
ATACTCATAATAACGGATTGTTACAACTCTGCGTAGGCGATAAAACGTAAAAAATTAATTGGCGCACGAATCTAAATGCCTTTCAGTTCGAATATCAATTTAGTAATGGCCATTTACATTCAATTTCATCGGAAACATAATAAAAGTCAGCCACTAATTTACGATCTAAATAAAGGTGAATGTTCATCGTAGTGTTGATTTGATTGATCTGCCACAAAATGGCAATTATTTCTCGTTGGACAAACAGGCAACCTGCCACCGGTTTTTTGTGTGCAAATAATCGGCGCGCACAGTTTATTGTTAGCTAAATGGGTGATGAGCACTTTACCAAAATGCTTTTAACTAATTGCACAATTTATTGCATATTAGTGTTACTTTAATTGTCCAAAATTAATATCGTCGAGGAGAGTTGTTGTCCCATTTTGTGCATCAAATTCGTATGGTCACGAATAATAGCCCCCCCAAGAAAAGAAACGGGTCAATGGCAAGCCGCTGCGAAAAATAACATGAGCAATGTAAAGCGAGAATTTGAGAAGATGCCACTGTAATGAGCCGTTGCAAACCGCTAATTACCGAATGCCTTAAAAAAATAGTTAAGAGAAGACTGCTTGGAATCGTCAAGTAAGAAGCATTGAGAGATGAGAAGGATTTNCACGAAAAATAACATGAGCAATGTAAATCGAGAATTTGAGAAGATGCCACTGTAATGAGCCGTTGCAAACCGCTAATTACCGAATGCCTTAAAAAAATAGTTAAGAGAAGACTGCTTGGAATCGTCAAGTAAGAAGCATTGAGAGATGAGAAGGATTTCTATAGNTGCGAAAAATAACATGAGCAATGTAAAGCGAGAATTTGAGAAGATGCCACTGTAATGAGCCGTTGCAAACCGCTAATTACCGAATGCCTTAAAAAAATAGTTAAGAGAAGACTGCTTGGAATCGTCAAGTAAGAAGCATTGAGAGATGAGAAGGATTTCTATAGAATGAGTTTTTGTCATTTAAAAATTAATTTTCGTATGAGATGAACTAATTGCTGTGAGCAAAACTATTAAACATACCCTCTTCAAATGAGCATTTAACTGTGAAGAGCAATTTTATGAGGATCTTTTTAAACATATTTTGACCTTGCTACTCGTTAATTAGTAAATCATCTATACAAAAAATGGTTTGAATGATTTTAGTTTAATTCTGTTTTTAATTATTAATATACAACTTAAGATTCCACTTTTTGGGTAAGAGTTTTAATGAATGATACAATTAACAAAAGTTTTTGGCACTTACTAAAAACCTTGCCTCAACACTAAATGAAATAGACCATATAGAAATTTCTACAAGCTCATAAAAACCGAAAAACTAAAACCCACATTTGTATTGAGATAAATTTTATTTCTGTTTTCAAATATTATAATATATTTATAATAATTATAATCATGATACTCGTTCATTTCTCTACATCATATACTCAATTTAATTTTTAATGTGTGTATATATTTCTAAATAGTATTTAAATTTCCTTCTCTCTCTCTCNGAATAGTAAACGAAATAGACCATATAGAAATTTCTACAAGCTCATAAAAACCGAACAACTAAAACCCACATTTGTATTGAGATAAATTTTATTTCTGTTTTCAAATATTATAATATATTTATAATAATTATAATCATGATACTCGTTCATTTCTCTACATCATATACTCAATTTAATTTTTAATGTGTGTATATATTTCTAAATAGTATTTAAATTTCCTTCTCTCTCTCTCTTTTATTTTTCCATTTTCTTTGTGTCTCTGTGTGTATATATAGTATTTATAGAATTACTTAATAGACAACATAATTAATCTTGATCATAGAGCTAAACATATATATGTATATATAGATGTAATAGGTGTATATGCATTTAATTGTAAGATAACATAAAATCTACTCTAAATAAATATACACAAGAAATAAATTCTTTTTCTATTGGACTCCTCTCGTTTCCTTTATATTATCAAGAATGGAAAAGAAAAGTTATATCAGTTTTAGGATCGTCCATTCGTTACCTAAAGAGAGTCCGACAAATAATTTTAATCATATTAAACATAATAGTACTTTTTCGTTTCGATACAATTTCAATTGTATTTTTTTCTTCTTCAAATCACCCTTTAAGGAATTCAGTATAGCTTGTCAGTTACAATAATTCTTCTTTTTATAATAGTATAAGGAGTGTTGTGGCTTATAGTTCCTTAGGATTAGGCGACAGAGAAACAAATCAATCTTTAATCTAATGCGTTGAAATATAATAGGTGTGGCAAAATAGCATTTTCAATGAATTTCATAATTCTATTTATATCATAGATGAGTCAATCAACAATAAATATATTTTTTTCTCAATAGGATAGTTATTTAAAATCTCTCTTTTAAATATATTTATATAATAAAAATTCATTTCATTCTTAATGGAAAATCGGAGATAAATATTGAAATTTATTAAAGGTGGCTTTTAAGCGACACATCTCTACTCTTCTAATAAAAATAAAATTCTCATTACATTTATTTACATTTCATTTGTAATTCCATCGTGTGTGTGTGTGTGTGATGACATTCGATTTATATGTAGGTTATAGAAACACTGTTATTGTCGAAAAATGGAGACAACCAAGTCATCCTCCTTTTCGATTCAATTTATCTCTATACATTTCTTATCAACTATTCCCATATTTAAACAAATACTGCGGCTGAGTTTCATAATCAAACATTCCTCCATCAAATGCCTACTATCCTTCCCTACTGATCACCTCCTTATTCTGGAATGCTACATGATAATACACGAAAACGTGAAATGTTTTTTTTTTGAAAAGGGAAATAAAATTGTATGATAGTAGTATTGCAACTAGCCAAGCGTATGCTCGATGCATATGCATTATATCCAATTTCATGTGTTAGATTATATTTTATATATATTATTTTCAATAATAATAAACAATATTGGATCTCCTCACCCTCCCTCAATCAATCTGAACATAGTGTAATAATAACCTGGGGATAGATTTATGCAAATATTATCGAAACATTTACAACGAAATCTCTAATATGACAAGAAGCGAATTATGTGTTTCTTTTTCCTTTTTTCAGATGAAAACCTATTGGGATTTCTGCTCATTTCATATCAGAAATCTTTCATTCGTTTTTCAATATTTAACCTAATGTTGCAGGATCATAAATTCAACTAGTCTATTAGCGCTAAATAATTCGATTTACATGGCTCCAAATGGATCTAGTTGAACGTTCGCTTGGTTCGGCNCTTTTTTTCAGATGAAAACCTATTGGGATTTCTGCTCATTTCATATCAGAAATCTTTCATTCGTTTTTCAATATTTAACCTAATGTTGCAGGATCATAAATTCAACTAGTCTATTAGCGCTAAATAATTCGATTTACATGGCTCCAAATGGATCTAGTTGAACGTTCGCTTGGTTCGGCTGTGCTCCAGCTGACATCATCGGTGGCTGAGCCGCCATTCCCGGCGCCATCATCATCGGCTGACCGCCCGGCATTCCCATCTGAGGTGGCATCATTGGCTGTCTAATTCCGCCAATGCTTTGTTGCTATCAAAATACCATCAATTAAAATTCCAATCCAATTTCCCCAAAAGAAAAATAAATGTATCTCATCTCATTCAATGGCAATGATATTGAAATAAAGTTTTCTAGTTAAAAACAAATGAAGGGAAAAATCAAGCCAAATCGCATTATTTACAAAACTCAGAGAGAGCGTAGCTACATCCATTCTTAATAGGGTTAGAATTTAGAAAACAGAGCTTTTGGTTAGTCAATTAGGATTTTGAAAAGGATGTGTGGTTTTGAGATCAATTCTTACTATTTTTTTTATCATTTTTTCTTTTCTTTAAAGTTCATTTCAATTTCTCAAAGTCGTTTCTTGTCCACTTGGGAGACAGACCCTTACCTGAAAATATTGTGGATATGACGGGTATATTGTGCTGGGAGCAGGAGTTACAGTCATGCCTTGGGCCTACCAAAACCAAAATAAATGATAATAATATAAACAAAATATAAACAAATTAAACTGTACATAAAAGAGTGGTTATTTCGGGCGACTGTCGCCCACCACTTAAATCATATTTCAACACAACAAAGAGAGAAGAGCTAGGCATAATTAAAAATAGTCTATAAACAAGTTTAAATTAACGTTCTGACACCCACATTGGCAAATATATCTTAAATAAATTTTATAATTTACTCAATGTCTACTAACCATCGGTCGGTAACCAGCTCCTGTTGTCGCCGCCATTGGTTGTGGTGTCCAATTCTGTCCTGGTTTGGCCGCATTTTTCGGTGAGTTCCATTGCATTCCTCTGAAAAATTTGATCAATATCAATAGAGATATACAGAAAAATATTATTTTTNTTTTTTAATAAACAAAAAAAATCATATTACTCAAACGTTAAATTTAAAAATGAAAAATATAAAATATTTTTTTCCATTAGTAAATGTTATCTTAGAAATTGCAATTCTGACAATAATGGCAATTTTATTAAAAATTTTAATTTTGTATGATTTTTAAATTTTAATATCAAAAGAATGTGAATAGAAATCCTTATTCTCGGGGATTACTTTTTGCGAAAGAACCGCCAATAAGGAATGGTATTTTAATGAAATTTTAGGGGATTACGTTTTATGATGACAAAATATTCATCAAATATGCATAAAAAATTATTTTGTAGGTATATATCAATTTAATCCGCGAATAACGAAATTTTGGCCCCGATTAAAGGAATTTGGTCATAATTAATAATTATACTTTAAATGATATTTTTAATTATTTCTTTTTTTAAGTGTACAGATATGTTCCCGCGTTTTTATTTTTAAAAAAACAATGCTTGTTCAGAAATTGAATATTCAAGTATTGTCCATTGCTAACCACCCATTTCTGGTAATTCACAGTTTCTCTTTCCGAAAAAAAACTTCTAACTTCATCAAGAATATCCAAGCACNAATGATACTTTTAATTATTTCTTTTTTTAGGTGTACAAATATGTTCCTGCGTTTTTATTTTAAAAAAACAATGCTTGTTCAGAAATTGAATATTCAAGTATTGTCCATTGCTAACCACCCATTTCTGGTAATTCACAGTTTCTCTTTCCGAAAAAAAACTTCTAACTTCGTCATGCTTACGGAAGCACTGGCCAGACAGACTCTGTGGCACTAATCTGAACTAGTGGTAAACGAAAAGGGCGCAAAGGATATCCTATTTGATCGTTTCTGGGTATGTTTTAAAGGGTCCCGCAAAATGTGGCTTTAAAATGGTGTTAAATTTTCATTGCTTCAATTTTTATTGGGCGCCGTATCAGGCCAATAACCCACTTTCGATTCTAAAAATCGGAAATAGTTTTCTGCTGAAGTCAATCAGAAATGATTAAAATTCGTTTTTCGGAAACGATGAAAACATTCGTTTCCTTGTTAAGAAACAACTCATTTTACACCCTCTTATAACACAAATTTCTATTTTGCANTTTTCATTGCTTCAATTTTTTATTGGGCGCCGTATCAGCCCAATAACCCACTTTCGATTCAAAAAATTGGAAATAGTTTTCTGACTGATGTCAATCAGAAATGATTAAAATTCGTTTTTCGGAAACGATGAAAACATTCGTTTCCTTGTTAAGAAACAACTCATTTTACACCCTCTTATAACACAAATTTCTATTTTGCACTT
The DNA here is from genome assembly GCA_001014945.1 of Clogmia albipunctata. Taxonomy (NCBI): domain Eukaryota; kingdom Metazoa; phylum Arthropoda; class Insecta; order Diptera; family Psychodidae; genus Clogmia; species Clogmia albipunctata. The sequence continues at coordinate 5,715 of JXOV01023858.1, forward strand.
TCGTATCGAAAGGTTAGCTTTCGTAGTGCATCATTATTTAACTAGTGAAAATTAAGTTTTTATTTCGCTAGCAAAAAATTCATAATCTATAATCGAATTTGTTAAAAAAATTAGACGTTTTTTTCCCACGAAATTCAAAATTTCTTGATATATATTTATTTTTTCTATTTTCAGTGTATTAGTAGTAAATTAATAGCACCTAGACCGGTTGAAAAAGGATCCAATCAATCCTACCCGCCCATGGATCGAACCCACGGCCTCCGAGGAGGCAGACAAGAGCGTTACCACTTCGTCTATGGGGCGATATATATTTATAATAATTTTTAAAATAACATTTTTGTATATTTTAAAAGTTGCAAAAAAATGTAATCATGGGTGTAAAATCCATTTTCAACACGGAAACGATAACAAAGCTCGCCTTGTGGCTAGTATTTCACACTCGTTTCCTTATTAAAAGTTTATTTTACACTATTATAGCACAAATAATTATTTGTACATAATGAATATTAGAGAAATTTAAACTCACTTGACTTGCGCTGACGCACTCTTATTGATGGTTAAATTTTCCGCCAGTGACGCCAAAGAGCTGTCCAGGTCGCCCGTCAACACTTTACCGGATTGCGCTGCCGCTGTTTGGCCACCTGTTGGTCCACCTGAAGCAAGACCACCAGTATGATGAACGGACGTTGCAGTTGGCATTGAACCAGGTTTTAAAACATCACCCAAAGCATCAAAGCCTTAGATGGTTGGGACGGTTTTTTTAAAACAATAATTCCGCGCGCAACCCCAGTGGTTAGTCAATGTTCATATGATGCCACCAGTGTTTTCCCCCAAATAGTACACATTCATGATGAAAGATGTCGGTGTGGTCCCGAATTTGTTTTGTTTAGTTACATGAGGTTTCGAAGTGTGGGCGTTATTTATTATAAAAATGTAAATAAATAAAAAAAGAAAGAAACGGAATCTAGTCAAAATACAATTGACACCCATTTTTAAAACATAATTTATTTGTGAGGTTCCATTCCAAGCAGATTAGACAAAGTGCCCAGGCCAAACAGGAAGCTTTATCGTTACATGACAAACAATGAACTACATTTGTTATAGACATGACATAAATACAGTATCTTTTTTTCTTTCTTTTCTTTTTTTACAAATGGGATAAGCATATTAAAGCNTTGTGAGGTTCCATTCCAAGCAGTTTAGACAAAGTGCCCAGGCCAAACAGGAAGCTTTATCGTTACATGACAAACAATGAACTACATTTGTTATAGACATGACATAAATACAGTATCTTTTTTTCTTTCTTTTCTTTTTTTACAAATGGGATAAGCATATTAAAGCACTTAATCATTTGATTCACTTTCTACGATGCTCTATAGCACATTAACCGAATGCCAATCCTATAAAACGTGAATAAACTCAATAGTAACAGAAGCCATAAAATCCTACCCACTAATTTATACAATAATTAAACTCAATTTAAACATAAAAAAAACTCTGTGAATATTTTTGAAGTGTAATAATGATTTTAAAACTTGGATGAGTTATAATTTATTAGAATAAATTAATTCTTGGTAAAAATATTTCTTTGAAATGTCGAAAGTTATATTGAATTAATCGATATGTTATATTTTTTGGGATTTTTTCTTTTTTTTTTATTCTAAAGGCAAGCCTTTTCTAATACAATGAATAAAATTAATGAATAGATTTTAGAAAACATTAACTTTTACTAAAATAGCAAAAAATAAATATAGTAATTTATCTCAATACATTATTTTTTGGCATTTTAANTTTTTCTTTTTTTTTTATATTCTGAAGGCAAGCCTTTTCTATATATATACAATTCAATCAATGATAAAAATAAAAAATAATTGATTAGATTTTAAAAAGCTTTAACTTTTACTATAACAACTAAACATGAATATTGTAATTTATCTCAATACATTATTTTTTGGCATTTTAAATTTCTTTTTTTAAATAGCAATATGAATTATATCTTCAAAAAGGATCCACAAACAGAAAATTTCGACATTTTACTGGCAACATTTCTACCTTTAATTGAATGGAAAACATGTCCTCAACAAGCTATCAATATATGTATGTATATCAACTTCAAATAAATCTAACAGGACATAAAACGGATAAAAGACATTCCGAAACGACACTAGAGACCTCCACCGAGTGGCTGCTTAGCCGGGGACGGGTACATCGCGGACCCTCCTCCTGCCACATAACCACCACCAACACCACTAACAACTGTCGGCTGGGGACCAACGCTGGCGATAGGAGCGCCTGTTTTGGCCGGCGATCCTCCGCCCATCGCCATCCGGATGGAGTCGTTCAGATCGTCAAAGGCGCTCTTGGCCGGAGACGCGCCCATTCCTCCAGCCGGAGGCGGGGGCCTGGAGGGAGGATCAACTCTGTTTGCACCACCACCAACACCAACAATTTCTTGACGTTGTTCACCTGATGTTTCTGTACCGAAAAATGGATTCGGTTCCGTGGCTGCTTGCAATTTAAATGGTCCTTGATTATAAGTGTTATATCCGGATGCCATTGGCAAATGACCTAAGTTTTGTTTGTTTGTTATCAGTGGAAATTATTAAATGAGATTACGTGAGTGATAATGTGGCCATGAAAATTTGTAAGTAAGGGTTTGATTGCAATTTATACAAAATATTTCCATTTTTATGCTTGATAATGATTATCCCATGTGTGTTTTTTATTATTATTATTAATTACTAACAAATTGTGTTTAGTCAAGTCAACTTGAGGAAAGTTTATGCAAATTGGGGTTATTTAACAGAAGGATTCTATAGAACAGAGATTGTGAACAATGAATTTCCTCTAAAATGTACCAATTTTATACAGTTCAGTGTCAAAAATATATTTATAGAAAATTGTGATAACATCAAATCGTAATTAAATTTTAATAACATTGAGATATCTAATAAAAACGAATTAATGATTCTTACAGATTTATAGAAACTTAATTTGAGATTCAAGTGAAATCTTAAAAATAGTTCACACAACAATTACAAACTACACTTAGGAAACTTAGAAAATGTATAATTAACTATTTCAAAATTCAATTATTATGATTTCGTGACACTGACTGGAAAATTTTTAATAATTAATTTAAAATAGATTGAGTGATTTAAATTAAACTAAATTATGTCTACCATGTTATTGTTTGAAAGTTTAATAGACTATCTAGAGGACTGTTATTTTACTGGGTAGAGTCATGCAATCAAAAACACTAATAAAAAGGAAATCACTCTCAAACTGTTCTTTATAATAAGACAGTGGAAAATAGGCTCTTACCAGCCGGTTCCGTGTTACCAAACACTGAAGAGAAATTGCTGTCCGAAACAAAAGTATTTGAAGACGTTCCATTTACACCTAAAATTTTAAAAAAAATCGTATAAGTGATGAGAAGCACTTAATTTTAGTATTTTTGGTACACACAATTAAACTTCGCCTTTTTATGGAACTGAGAAAGATAACAATCTTAATTGTACTACTTATTTATGTATTTTTGTTACGTAAAATAGATATAACGGTACTAATATTTTCAAAAACGTTTTATAGCATTACTGTTTCAAAGAACTACATCTTTTTATATCATATTTCTAGATCAGAGCGGTAGATTTAAAATATAGAATGCCGCTCGGATCACTCTCCAAATTACAATGAAAATCAAAATTTCCGTGAAAAAATGAATAGTACTTTGTGACCTCCAAGAAAGATTTTCATAGTATTGATTAAATTCATATGGACGCCAGTTCATTGTGAATAGTTTACTGTAACTGACAGTTTAAAAAAAATTAACTAAGTATTTTATAAAATATATAAATCGGAACTCTCTTCCAATTTTGCGAATGACAGACTATTTAAATAAAAGAGAGTTAATATTTCTTTTGTACAAGAAAGATGTGAAATATATCGATCAACTCTTACATCACCTTATTATATATTTGAAACAAGGATAGAAACCGTTTATGCAGTAAAAATTTTGAATTTTCGAACATAAAAAATGATTTCTTAAGATCTTTGTGGCAATTTGTTTTAAAATGAATAGTACCTCGGTCCTTATATAAAACTCCCAAGTATTTAATAAGGGCTCATTTTTTCGGCCTAAATATATAAATGAGTACAGTAAAAGCTCCTTATTAACGAGGTTACGTTCCGTACAAATTGCTGTAGTTTATAAGGCAAAAGCGAGTAAGGCGTTTGTAACACCAACAAAATCGTTGACTAATAAAAATAATTACCGTTAAACGATAATGAAATCGCGGATACGTAAAATGCTAATAAGGAGATTTTACTTATTAAAGTCATATAATGATTTTTATGCATTTTTGTAACTTAAAATTGATATTATGACACTCAAATTTGTTCTGTCAAAGTCGTTGTTATAGACTTCTTTAAAGCACGTAGACTTTTAAAAATAAGGCACCTATCGGAGAACTCATGGACTACGTTTACTTGTAGTTTATCATAGAGGCCGCACCATGTATTTTTTTAGAAATTCGAAGAATTTTTGAGATTTTTATGTTAATTTATTTNAATAGACCGGCTGACTTTTCGGTGTAACAGGCTCATAAGGCGCTTGTGACACCAACAAAATCTTTGACTAATAAAAATTATTACCGTTAAACGACGAAACGCCCTACTTAAAAATCGGAATTCCCGATTAATCTGTATTTTATTTACACGCGATTGTAATTTTAAAAATTAAAACCGCTATGGCTATTGGAAATTTTACGCAATTTCCTATTTAAATTTAACTAATAAAAAAATCAACGAAGACTTTTCCAATAAAGCGCTACATACCATTGCCCANAACAACCCTTGTGTTTAATAATGACTTATCGACCTTGTTGTATAAATACCTATTACGCGCCCCTTTAATACAGATAACAAATTTTCATTGAAAGAATAGCTTATTTGTAACTAAAAACTATCTCACACATTTTCTATAAAGCGGTACATACCATTGCCCATCCACATATTATTTCCCATTGGCATCTGGGCTGGGGCTGCGTTGGCTGGAGGGGCAGCAAACATATCCGCAAATGGATTGCCCAGTCCCAGAAGATCATCGGAAGCTTTGCCGGTTCCAGCGGCCATTGGATCTACTGCCCTCATATCCGCACTGGGCGCATCAAAGAGGTCCACAATTGGAGCCTGCGATTGTGCTGGCGGTGATGACAAGAACGGATTGGTGGACGCGTTATTGGCGCCTGGCGAGGATAATTTCGACTAAAATTGGGAAACAATTGTCAAACGGAGGCCAACCACTAAAACACACATCATTTACATCTCCATATTGTACCTTGTACTGATTCATGGCGGCCTCCTCTTCGGCCAACGCTTGTGCCTTGATCGCCTCGTCAATCCCATTGGAATTGTTATTGTTTTCGAATCGCGTGGACGCCGCTGCGGTACCGAACGACGAGCTAGTGGAAGATAGGGCAGACACACCACTCTTTATGTTTTTCTGGTTGCTATTTTTTGGGGATTTTTGGTTTGATTTTTTTGGTTTGATTTTTTCAGTGAGGTTCGACATGTTATTTTTAGGTGTGAAGAGTGCATTGGTTTGAAATTGTAGTTTGTCCAGGATAGGTAGAGACAATGTGCGTCAATTTTGTCAATCAGAAGATCAATTGATAGTATTTTGTAGAGGTGTAGGAATGTTGTTTGTATGTTTAGTTTTTGTTTAAAGTTGTGCATTTTTGCGTGCCCAAATTTGAATTGTGTACCAGAGNATTTGAAATTGTAGTTTGTCCAGAATAGGTAGAGACAATGTGCGTCAATTTTGTCNTTTCTGGTTGCTATTTTTTGGGGATTTTTGGTTTGATTTTTTTGGTTTGATTTTTTCAGTGAGGTTCGACATGTTATTTTTAGGTGTGAAGAGTGCATTGGTTTGAAATTGTAGTTTGTCCAGGATAGGTAGAGACAATGTGCGTCAATTTTGTCAATCAGAAGATCAATTGATAGTATTTTGTAGAGGTGTAGGAATGTTGTTTGTATGTTTAGTTTTTGTTTAAAGTTGTGCATTTTTGCGTGCCCAAATTTGAATTGTGTACCAGAGATTTTGTATGTGTGTGTGTGCATGTTATTATTAGTTTTTGTTTAGAGAAACCGGGTCAAAGTTCCAATATAGTTCAATTAACGTGCCATTGTGGAATAGAGAAAGAGATAGTCGAAACACAATGTATTACAGTAATAATTAAATTGAATTACACAGGCAATAAATAGATGAAATCAAAGCAAAGTTATGGAATGATTGTTTGGGAATGNTTAGAGAAACCGGGTCAAAGTTCCAATATAGTTCAATTAACGTGCCATTGTGGAATAGAGAAAGAGATAGTCGAAACACAATGTATTACAGTAATAATTAAATTGAATTACACAGGCAATAAATAGATGAAATCAAAGCAAAGTTATGGAATGATTGTTTGGGAATGGGTGGATGGAAATAATGGAATAAAAATCGAAGAAAAAATAAAAACAAAACAAAATTAATAACTCATAAATAGCATAAAACAAATAAAAATTGCATTATTCACTTGT
>JXOV01023877.1:2386-13993 GCA_001014945.1 Clogmia albipunctata
ATTTCAATGAGAAGAAGCAGTAATACATATAACAACATTTCAAGAATAAAAGTACATCACTTTCTAAAAGGTCCATAAATCTGATCTTTTCGGGCTGCTGTGGTCATAGTTGAACCTGTAATTTAACGCTGAAGTCAGATTTATAAGAATACTCATTAAAAACTGGACTTTGTGAAATTGTCGAGGTCATACAATCATATAATTCTGGAAAAATTTACTGGCATATATTAATCTACTCGTATAAAAAAACCTTTATCTAGGACAAAACATATCTTTTAATACAATTGAAGACGAAGTTTCTAGACGGATAAGACTTTCTTGGGCAGCATTTGGCAAACTGCATAATGTGTTTAGTCCCCATTCAAATATTCCTCAACACCTTAAAACAAGAGTATATAATCAAAGTGTTTTACCTGTCTTGTCTTATGGATGTGAAACAAGGCCTTTAACAAAAAAAGACAATCCAGACAATTGCCGTAAATCAAAGGCATATGGAGTGAAAACTGATTGGTGTACGCCTAATTGAAAGAATGACAAATACCGAACTCAGGGATAGAACTAAAATCGAGGACGCTGTGACCAGAATCAAATCCTTAAAATTCCAATGGGCTGGCCATGTGGCAAGAGGAAGCAATTGGACAAATCTGGTACATGAGTGGATTCCCAGAGCTAATGTCCGTGCAAGAGGAAGACCAGTGGAAAGATGCGATGACGACCTGAGGAGATGTATAGAAGATACGTGGCGAAGACTGACGACTGATAGAGAGACATGGAGATCCAGAACAGAGGCATTTTATTCAGGAGTGGACATACCTATAGACTAACAATGATGATGATGATACCAAAAACTACATCCATTGATTTCTGTTTGAAAACCCCCTTTTTCTAAAGAGGAATTTTCTTTTTTAATGATTAAATAAGACAAGCCTGTAATTGGCCTCTACCAAAGTCACTCAACACAGAAGAAGTTTTGCTAGTCATTTGTTGTTTTAATAACTTGACATAGCGACTTTTGCTTGATATTCTATTGATGACGTTATATCGGCAAGATAAACTTAGTTTTGGTTTGTGTGATTGAAGAAAATTACTTTAAATTGAGTGAGAAAAACAAATAAATTTGAGAAATAAATACCTAAGACAATATTATTGCGTGTTAAAATGATTACAGAAAGTTATTTTGAGCTGAAATCTGGACATAATCGCAAAAGTTATTTTCTTTGTTCTTCCATAAAAATAGTTAATGGTAAATGGTTCCATAAAAAATAAAGAAATGGTGTAAATTTCTTAAAGTTATAGAGATTATACTGAAAAAATAAATATGTGCTAAGATCATTTTGAATCAGACTAACTTAAACGGATAGACTCTCAAATGGAAAACCTTTTGTTGATTAACCTTGATCTCGTTTATATAAATCTCGTAAGTAAAAAAGGTTACCATTTAACAATTAGACTGGACTGAATCCGTTAACAACTGGTCTAGATGCTATCAATTGACTAATAATACACTGAAAACAAATAGTCAGGAAAAATCTAACACCCGTTGGTTTAGGTTGACACTAAGCCAAGTTCCGTACTGGAATGTAGTGGGAAAAAAGCTTTGGTACATTGAACGGCAATACAAGACACAAAAAAATGAATTTTGCACCCGAGCAGAACTTAAACGGTCTTCAAATTTTAATTACCACGTAAGGACTGTCACATTAATTGATCCTCTCCAAAAATGTAATACAATGAATTGAAAATCATTACAAAAATACCAACCAATTGAAAATAATGAAATCATATAATTTCAAGAGTTGAGCCACATTCAGAAACTATGGCATTCCCCTAAGTAAGAAAAATCAATCAAATGAACCGAGAGGACAGAACTCAAAAATAAATTTGAATTAATTTTGAGTGCACTCGAGCCAACCGTCATTTAATCATTTTCCAGAATCTCTCTGACGACGCCCTTTCAATGTCCCTTTTATTACCCTTGTAGTAATCTAAAATTGAGATTTATGACAATTCTTTATCTAAATGCGAACGTATTTAAATGATACTTTTAATTGCGGATATAAAATGTCGTAAAGACAATTTTCAATGATTTTTTGGGGATCTTTTAATATTTATACACAACAATAATTGTAGTTTATATAACAAGTCATATAATGCTAAAATGACCATAACATGATATTTAATAACATGAATAAAAACCGTTTAATTAATTTAACAACGCCCAATCTCGTGAACTGGGACCATTGTGAAGTGTTTTATTGGGGGGGCCCTGGAACTAAATTCATGCCATTTCGTACCACTGACTTAATTGAATAAATTTACGACAATTTTTTCCGCATACATGGGGCCAAGCACACAGTCGGTCATATTACACACACGCACATTTGACATTTAATCTTTTATCAACCCTTTTAATGAGCTCAAAGAAATGCCCCAAACACAGACCTGTTTTTTCCTATGTTCGGAGGAGGCCTTCAATTAATTAAATCCAAATTAGAAAAATAAACAAATTCCGTGTAAATTTTTCGCTGCTAATCAGGTCCACAAATATTGTTTTTTCCGCAGTTTTATTCCAAACGTTGTTGTCGTCGTCGTCAATTGTGCCAATTTGAAATGGTCTCACTCTCTTTCCCTTTCACCCTCCCGTTTGTTCATTCTTGCTAATTGAAAGCGCAAATTTCATTGAAGTTTATCAAGCGGAAAATGTGCACAATATTGCCACTCCTCATTGAGAGAAGATTTCGTCTCATCGTAGTCGTCGTCGTCCTACAATAAACGTATTATTCCATTAGAGCCGGATGATAGGTTAACAGAGCATATTGTGGACAGAGGAGAGAGCGAGTGATCTCGAATCGAACGAGAACCAAACCCTGTCCCGCCGTCAACGTCGTTGTCATAGCTCTTTCCTTCTTCTACTAGTCCTTATAGTGCTGATATTGTTGTTGTTGTCAACACTGCTGTTGCTCGACCGAGGCGAGATGAGGAGATAAATTTCACAATTTCCTCCCTTCGACTCTCTCCCCTCGCTTTCTATCACTTCCAATTGCTATTTTGACACAAATAAATCAATAAGAAACCCTCATGCGTTTCAGTGCTGGTGATTTAAAATTGCTACAACATACTCGACAGGGCAGAGGGAGGGGGTAACACAACAACACACAGAGAGGAGGACCAGACAGTAGACGACGATTTTATGCACCTTTGGACAATAATGCGAATCGGCTCTTTTCACACACAATAATGAATAATGACACTCCGCCTGAAAATTAGCGGGAATTAACAAATTGTTCGAGCGTAATTTTTTATTTCTCTGCGTCGCGGCCCAATATTAATTTCATAAAGGGGCGAATCGAAGGGTGTTTAATACTTATGAGGGGTGAAACATAATGACGTTTTGTTGTGAATAGGTGTAATGTAACCAATGATTTGTTTTAAATTTAATATTTGTTTAAAACTCAATTTCTAAAGGTGTTTTTTTTTTAATATTTATGAGGTGTCATGTATCATTATGCAAATTAATTTTTAAAAAAATTATTCATTGAGTAATTTTATGTGAAATTCAAAAGAATTTAAATATAAATGATTTTGTTTAAAATTAATAACAAAGAACAAAATTTGTAATTTTCCAGTTATTTTTTTTATTTTTAAATTAATTTAAATTGAAAAATACTGAGCTGAACCTTCTGAGAAAGAAGAAAGCTGTTTTTTTTTTCATTTTAAATTATTAAATATGTTAAAACTCTTGTTATGTTATATGTAATTTTCTATTATAAGAAAAAGCAAATAAAATAAATATTAATATATAATAAACAGTTTACTAATATTACTTTGAGAACGTGAGAAGTTCAAAGAACTAGCCAATTTATTGGTTTACAGGTATACAATTTTAAATTCTAATCAATAGATTGTTTAAGAGATATTCCATGGTAGAGCTAGAGCGGTTTCCCAAGTTTTTGTGATTTAAAGTTGATAATAATTAAGATTGATTATGTGTGTTCGGATTCCTGCAACTCTGGTTCACAGAAATCAAGACAAAACGAATGCAGTTTTAAAACAAAACTCTACAAATATTACTATTAATCGAAATCTTTAAATAATTTTTTTTTATAAATTTATTTTTTAGATGGTATGAAAATCTTATAGTTGTCCTTTTGTAAACAGTAATTCAAGTATGAGGTTGTAGTTTTGAAATTAAATTACTATATTGCGAAAAAAGTGGTAAAATTGAGGTTAAATAGGTAAATGTGCGCTGTAATAACCGATTTCACATGTGTATTGAACGCAATGTTGTGTAATTCTGAAAAATCCCAATTAATCAACAATTTAAAAAAAACGTTCGCAGCGGTTTTCATCAAATTGTGGACACAATGTGTAAAAGAAAGACTGGGGTATATTAGAGTGAGATGAGAATACTCACAACAAAATAGTTTTGACAACAATATATATTTTCATAAAATTGGTGACAATTTCCGTGCAAATTTTGAATTATTTCAGCACTTCATGCAGAAAAGTAAACCCTTACAAAACCAATTTGCGTGAAGAAAAGTCTACTTTTCGATACTTAATTGCACAAAATAATTTATATGTTATATTGTTTATTTTTGTGAATAAAAAATGAAGAAAACATTTGGATTTAACAAAATTTCAATTACTAATTTAACGAATGTGGACAAGAAAGTTAAATTTCACAAAATATTTAAATGAAATCGAGTATGGACTTACTTAAAAATTATACATATGTATAATATTGTATCTGCAGCATCAAATAAAACTGTACATAAATGTTCACTTCTATACATTTTAAGTTTTATTGACGACAAACAAATATATATTTTAAAAAATTCCACAATTCTATTAAAAAACACATTTTAGTAGCCAATGCTTCCTCTATAAACTCCTTAGTAACCGCACAGTGTTTAGTTATATGTACATTATTCAATACATGTAACAATCATAAATTATGTATATACACAACACCTTTGTACTAAAATTCTATTAAAAAAATATAATGTTTATGTTAGTAGACATTTTTTCAGATCTCTACTATTATTAGTTAATCAATTTCATTTAGCCAATTAACTGAAAACCATTAAAATTTTTTTTTTAATATTGGTTCCAGCTTCTAAGTGTGGTTTAAACGATTGGTGCTACCACCATCAGTGATACATTTACTTGTGTTCTAACATATTTTCGTAATATTTTGGAAAATTCATATCCATATTCGCTTGACAACTTCTTCCTTAAGTCGATTTGTTTAGACCTTAATTTAGTACTGTGTTGTGTAAATTGTATTAAATTTTATATAAGAAAACTTATTGAAAGCACTTGTTTCATTCGGATTTTAAAACTTTACTTGTGATTAACTATGGTCTATTCACACGATGTTTAACCCTAGCTAACCTGGAAAGGCTTTGTAACGAGTAAGATTGCGCCTTGGTGTTTTTATAGGCCCAGGATTTGCATTCCTTTTTTGAAATATTCAAATTTTGATTTACACAAATCTTAAATAACTTCATTCCCTCTGTTTCCTTCCTCATCAGTCAAATTCTGTTCTATTTCTTTGAAGTTATACTCATTATTGTAAAGTGTATCCTTTTTTTAACTTATAATATTGAAAAAATGACCAATTAGAGGAATAGATTCGGATTTTTCATTACCAATTAGAAACCAATTGCCAGTTCAAAAATCAAACAGAGTCGAAGACGACCCTTCTAGGTTAGCTAGGATTTAATAACTATTAAAATTGTTTTCGAGAAATCCAAATATAAGAATCTGCGCCACCTAGAAGCACGAACATGGTAATTTCATACAAATAGCTCAAAAACTAACTGTGTTTTACCGTCTTTTACTGTGTCGTTTACCGTCTTTTCATTTTAAATGTATTGTGACTGGAAATTTCATACAAATTTCATAGTCCAATTCAAAATCAATCAAAGTATCTACAGTTTTCCATCCACAGAATTGGAGTTGTAAACATTTGTTTGCAACAAAATGTCTTTTTAAAATGCCATTTGATTTTCAAATTGAAATTTTGTCCTTAAAGGATCTTCCTGTCCTTAATAAAATATTGGCATTTATCAGATTTTACCTTCTTTAAATTTGAGTTTTTCCAAAAATTTTAATTTTAAACCATTTATTTCATTGGTTTTGGTTTCGTGTACAAATATAATTTGAATTCCAGCAAAATTCCATTATTTCTCGACCTTTTTTCGAGAGGGTTTAGCACTATTATCTTTCAATTGTAAAATATGACTCTTGGTCTTTTCTAAATGCAATAGACGTTTGTAATGATAAATAATGTTTGTAGCCCTTGTACCTTTCTTCTCCATAATTGTAACCTAATTACAAGTAAATTGTAATAAATATTTTCCTTTTATTTTATTAAACCAAACAAAATATTAATTTAAATATTGGGAAGTTTAGTGGATTTAATTTAAAATTTGTCAGACAGAAGATTTATGATGTCGGTGACAAAATATGTCAGAAGGGCGATTTTTTAAATACAAGACAGAATTCCTGTTGTAAATGATAGAAATGTTTGGCAATGTATTATAATATTAGAAGAGAGAATACAATAATAGGCGAGGAATTGAGGGGCAAAAAATGAGTTTATTGTTTGATGGCCCTTTGCAATAAATTTTTCACAGTCGATTCGGTGATCCCTTCATATTGTTGGTGAATTGTAATGGAAGTAGAGACACCTCTATTTTTTGTATAACGGGGAAACAACACCACCACCAAACACAGTGAGAGAGAGAGAGCTAGAGTACAAAGGCAAACAGTTCGCATGCAATAAATGTAAGCATCGAATAATTTCCATAACAAATAGTGTGGAAATTCGAGTGTTATTATAGTTCCATTAATCACTATTATTACCGTACTTAATAGTTGGATTCGATGTAAACATACCCATGAACCATGGTGCCATTATTACGGACTCTGCCTCATCCTTCTTGCTGCTGCCAGCCAGGGGACAATTTATTAATTGTACGTGACATCAACATTCTATGTACGGATATTCTTTATTCAGATAGATGCGACAAGCAACCGGCGACGTGTAAATAGGAATTGTAGTAGGCATCGAAAGCATGGCATGCTGTTCTTCTGTTGGTTTTGTTTTTTTCTCCTACCAAAGTTATTTATGGATACTTTTCATATTCAGATGGCTCAAATTAATGGCTCAAATGACTCTCTTATTGATTTGTGCCGTGTGTCCTTTTCGCAGTCTGTGTGTATGTGTGTAATGCCGGTATTCAAATCTTCGTCAAGGACGCACATCACACTTAATTAACTGTCATTAGCATTATTCAACTGAAACGAAATATGTTTTTCTGCGGAATGCGAAAACAACAGCCATTCCATTCAAATAAACACAATGCCGCACGAAAACAATTACATTTTCAACGCTCGTCGCTCTCCATATTCCTTTTTGTGTGTCCTGTCTTTGGTGTAATTTAATTCACGCATTATTCAGGCGTGTTTTTATATGATAATGATGATGCTCCACAAAAATTGAAATCGTTTGTCCCACACACCTAATATTAATGATCCACCGTCTATTTATAAAGTTTTGTTGGTTTTTCGCCGATTGTTGTTATCTGAAGCTTTAAAAGAAATTATTTTTGCTTCAATATTTGAATACAACCTTTTCTAAATTCCGANCATCTGAAGTTTTACAAACAAATTATTTTTGAATATTTGAATACAACCTTTTCTAAATTCCGATTTCTTCTTTTTGAATCAATGACATTAACCACGCTTGACCTTAATTATGAATTGTAGTAAGAAATACCATCAATTAATTTGACTTCAAATAAAAATTCGAAAAACAATGAAAAAATACAATTTTTACAGATTTCGAAAGTAACCGTGTATAGAGGGACACCCCAGTTCTCTCTTACTATAAACATTATTGATGCAGTTTATTATTGAACATTTTAACAATTTCAACGAATAACTTAAATCTTAAAGGAAGGAAACAACTAATTGTGCAAATGTGAAACAACTATTTAAACAATACTTCCTGTTCCAAGGAGTCAGTAACCAGCTCTATCTCAAATTACAGGAGTAATGTGGTATTAGGCGGATACTCTCCTCCTGTTTCTTTGAATTCTTTGTAATTCTACGAATGCATAAAAACTCGGTTTAACAAAATGTAAAACAATTACTTTTATACTTTTTAGGAAAGCTTTTTAACAGAAAAGATACATTGAATTGACTTTAATAACAACAATTTATCATTAAAGACAATAATGAAAATGTTATCATTTTCTGATAATAAATCGTTTTATTCAAATTTCCAATTAGGTTTTCTGAAAATGACAATAATATATGGTTCGGACAAACTAATTTAAATTACTGTCCTTAATAATTGTCTATTATAGAAATTTGGTTTAGGAAACGATAGGATATCTTTGTCATGGTTAACCGCCATATCTCATTTTGTTTCTTCAAATGGATCATTTATAGGAGATGAGTAACAGATCTAGTTATAATTAAAATATTCACAACTGAAACAGAATTGATTGCAAAAAAACTTAAATTTATAAATTATAATATAAACATCAAATACTGTGGAATATTTAGGGAGAATAAATAAAATATTATTACATAAAATTTGCACTCTCCACCCAAATTGCACTTATAATCAATCGTCATTATTTTTAATCTATTTTTCTGCATCATGTTCAGGGTTTCCGTCTCACTATCACTTAATCTTGGCACGTTCTCCACAATGATCTTTTAATCCTATTTGTGGTTGTTATATTAGTTTTTGTATATGAGCCATACTTCGACTAAAAGAAGGGACCTTGTTTTTTCATTGCAAATATTAATTATAATCATATAAGTTTTACTGAAATGAGATATATAGTGGTAGTATTATTATAATTTAATTAATATATTTAAAACTGAGCACATTATTTATAAATTGGTTTTATTCGAATTATTAAAACTTTTTGGCAGATTGTAGTCAAATAGTCATAATGAAGTAAACTTATTACTAGTATTCTGGTCATAAATTATATTTGCTTTTATGTAGTATTTATTACGTTTGACTGATGAGCTAGGACTAAAAATTAATGACAATAAAACAAAATATATGAAGAAATATTATACAACGACGCATCTCATGATTTAGTAATAGGAAATTGTAACCTTAAAGCTGTCGACCACTTTGTGTACCTTGGTGTGAAATTTAATAAAAAACGGACACAGAAGAAGCAATACATGACAGAGTCCAAACTGTGAACCGAGCTTACATGAACGCGAAACACTTTAGATTCAAATTGTTATCACGTAATGTCAAACTAAGGCTCTATAAGACATTGATAAGAACTGTTCTTAGTTACAGTTGTGAAGTGTGGTAACTCAAGGCAAATCAACTACAACAGATAGAAGTCTTTGAAAAAAATATACTCCGATACTCCGGGCCACATAATACGAATGCCTGAAACATCAACTTTACGTCGAGTATTGGAAGCTTAACCTGGTGGCAAGTGAAGAAGAGGAAGACCGAGAAGAAGATGGACGCATTGGCTCACTCCGAGCTGTATGCGACAGAAGGAGTAGTATTTATTAGACTAACAATATATTTCAATTTTAAAATAGTATTACAATTTATTGGCTATGAATTCTACAGTTGGGTGCTTTTTATATTTGATGATATAATTAATAATAATAATTATGATACAGTGTGAATTGAGGTTATAGCCGCAGTCGTTTATCCTTGATATCTCTGGAACCAACAGAAGCTGGATCTTCAAATTTACACACAGTATATCTCTTTACAGATTACAACTTTAGGTCAAAGCAGATTTGCAAATACTTGAATCAATTTTGCGAAATTGCGAAAAAACGAAAAACTGCAAATGGCGAATGGGTCAGCCGCACCCTCCTTTTCTCCGATATGGGGCATTATTTAAACAATCTATTGTGCCAAAATTAATGTGGTTTGGTTCCTCTTAACTTCTTGGTCATGAGGCAAATGCCTATTTGTTGCTTTTGTTTGCTTTAATTCATGAAAAATAAATTTTAATTTTTTTTATTTTTATTTTTATTTTTATATTTATAGACAGCATTACATATTACATATACAGAACAAAATACAATACTTTATAAATACATTCACATTTAAAGCAATATAAGGCTTTTACTATAATTTACATACATTACAGTTAAGCAGATTCATATCTCTAATGTTTACGTAATGTGCCAAAAATCGAACAAAAATAGACAAATTATATTAACAACCATATGCTGTTAAAATTTTAAAATAAGAAATGTAAATTAATATGAAATATAAGCACGGTCCTACGGCAAAGCCGAGACTCAATTGGATATCGAAAAGCGTATACGGGAGTGCAAAAAGAAATTTTAGGGATATATAGGGCATGTCTGTCTTACGGACCTGTTTTATTTTAAATCAAATTTGATTATTATTTTATGTGATAAATAACACATTTTTATAAAAAAAATTATGATTAAAATATATATTGAATTCTAAATTCAATATATTAGTTTGAAGTTATAAAAAAATACTTCTTTGTATTTATTACTGAGAAACGACAAATTATTTATTTATTTCCATATCTCAATTATCAATAATACCAACATCATTAATCTAAGTAATGAGAAATTGAGAAAATATTTGCATGTTGGTCAATATTTATCAAAGTGATTGATTGTTGACTTTCAATTTAATCTGAATCACTTTTGGAATGAAACATATTATTTTGATCTTATTTTAATCACTTTAGCTAAACTTTTATTACTTATCGAGGAGATTGCTCTGGAAATGACAGTTTAGTGACTCAACCCAGTTTAATTGCATGTACTTGTTGCAAATTTCCTTAGTACTTTCATCCAAAGTAATTTGCGAACTTGTTCATTGAAACCGAAAGTTTGAAAGTAGGTGTTACGAATGTTCAATCCACTTACTTCTTTTGTTTGCTGACTTTGGATTTTTGCACCAATCACTTTCATCTACACATTTGTCATTTTGACCATAAAACAAAACAATTCAATATCAACATTCCAATTTCATTCAAATTAGCTTTCTATTTTGGTTCAACATTTTATGTAATTAATATTACATATTTTAAGTTATATTTTTAAATTTTTTATTTGAGGTAAGTAGTTGTTTAAGCCATATTTTTCATATCATTTTAAAGGCCTTCACGAATTTAAATGTCATAAACAAAAAATGCTCCAATTTTATAGTTGTGCATTTTTAACATTTTAGTAGTATCTTAATTTGAACAATTCTAACCTTCAAATTGTTAAAACATTTTTTATGGCATATCATTCTTTTCAGGGCCGTGTTTCTATAAGCTCACGAAGTGAACATTAAGTTCGCCGTGAACAGCGAAACGAGCCTACAACAAAAACATACATAGAAAATCGTTTCCATTGGTACAACCAGCAAGATTCAATTCATATTTCAGGTTTTTTCGAAGATATTTTTATTTTGACGCTATATTACTTTACTGTTGGTAATACGAAGAATGGATATAGTTAGAACACATTCCTAATATTTCATATAGAAAAACTAAGTAATTAATTAAATATCAGACGNCAGACGAAATATAAATGGCCCCAGCAAATCAAATT
>JXOV01023905.1:0-10679 GCA_001014945.1 Clogmia albipunctata
AATTTAGTGCTGGTTGTCTTCTTATTCTTAAATTCGTATTTCGCGAAAAATAGCTAATAAAAATGCAAATTGTATAAAATCTTGTAAAAAACTAGTNCATGGTGCAAGGTTGTCGTGATATTTTGAAAAATTGAGACCAAAAGTTCTATTCGCTTGACAACTTCCTCCTTTAATTGTATGTGTTTAGACCTAAATTTAGTGCTGGTTGTCTTCTTATTCTTAAATTCGTATTTCGCGAAAAATAGCTAATAAAAATGCAAATTGTATAAAATCTTGTAAAAAACTAGTTTGAAAAACACTTAATTAAACACTCGTATGTATTAGAAAACTCATTTCATTCGTTTTCTAGAACTCTACTCGAGTTTAATTATGGTTCATTTTTCCCACACGTTGTTTAAATAACTATTATTACGCTCGTTGTCATTTATTCGATATAAAAACAAATCAATAAATATATTATATATATTTTTGGTGCATAAAATTGACATTAATTTTACAAAAATTTGTTCCGACAATGAATTCTTTAAAGCACAACAGCTTTTTCTTGTGTGAAAATGTTTTATTATATACCTTTTTGTTTTACATGATTCACATAAAATTTTATTTCTAAGGGTGTTTTAACTTATTCTTAATTTGAGTTCCTGAAATGCTACTCATTAATTAAATTTTCTTTAATAGTCCTACTTCGTACACTAATTATGTTACCTCCGTGAAAGAAATCTAACAGTTATATGGAAGATTTTTTATGAACTACGATCGATAAGCATTATTAAATACTTGGGTCTTATTTAAAGCAAAACTTACGTTCGCGATTTAAAAAGGCCCTAGTGTTTAATAATACCTTATCAAATCGTCCAAGTTTAATAGGTACAAATTACCATTTTATTCAAATAAAATTTTTGATGTATAAATTTCCTTAAAATGACAATTTTTAAATGTTATATGATTATATTATATTCCGTTCCAATGTTCTTTGGATATGGAAAAAACTTTTTTGCACTTTAGTATCGAAACATAAGCTTTTCATTATCCAATTGAGTTTCGTAATGTTTAACTTTTTCGCATTGAGTAAAAATTTTGGATAAGGGCGAGAAAAAAAATCATAAACCAATTAATAAATTTGTTTTAAAGTAAAAATTTCGGCGCTATTGTGAGAACATAATATTAAATTTTATATTCAGGCCTTCAAAACGATAAAAAATATTCGTTCCAATAGAAACCGTTGCAATGGCCATATTTTTAAAAGTTGATTTTATGTGAATTAAATTCGTCTACCGGCTCATATTTCACACTTATTGAAAAACGGTTCATTTTACACCCTTGTAGCACAAATTTTTAAAGTTCTAAAAAACCAGTCGACTGAATTTAAATCTCTTAATAGGTATCCAAGTTTTTTATTCGTATCCTGAACTGCTACTAGATTTTTGTAAAATGAACGATAAAAAATAATTAATTTTAATATAAAGTCAATGTTTTTATTTCAAGTTATTGAAACAGTATATAAAAAATCAGGCAATAGGAACTAAAATTCTAAAATAAAAATTTTAAATGACAATGATAGTTCTAAGAATATTGGTTGAAAAGACTTTCCGCTTTGTTCACCTTATCATATACCAAAATTTGTTTGACCCTTCACCTCATTTACACAACGAAATCTGGCAATCATGGAGATGTTACGACGTCTCTGGAGGGAACACTCAAAGTCTCTAGTTAAAGGCGTTGTATACACGCTTTCCATTCTTATGTGGGCCATATTAAAAAAGTATTTCATATTGATTGAACGATTCCTTAAACCAATTTTTTAAAAGAACTTATTTTTAAATTGTATGCAACCCAAATGGGTAAAAGAAATTATTTTCACAAAGCCTCATTAAAAACAAATTATTGACAAAGTTATTTCATCTATGTTTGAGAAACTTCCTATACTTTTAGGTTTGTTTTCAAATATTAAACCATTCTAATATCTACTTATTACAACAAATTAATACTAATTCCAACTTTGAATTATACTTGAGAGAACTACATTATTAAAACTTGTCCTTGGTACCCTTTAGTTGTGAATAAATCATCATTGTCTAAACCGAGCGAAACTATTACTATGTTTCATAGTAATTTATTCCAGCCCTTCAAATAATAAATTCTGAAACTGAAACCGAGTTGTAATAAATTCTGTGAATCAATTTCAGAAGCTTTGAAGCACTGAAACTGCAATAAATAAACATGAAATTCGAAAGTGAATAAATTAAAATGACAATAAAAACAATCCCCTTTACTGAACTAATGCTTATTGATAGGGATTTTACCAAATATGTTCATCTTATTATTCCATTTGGTCCAATTGAATAATATTTCTTTTGGATTATTGGAATTAGATTTAAATTTATTTAACAAAATCTCTCTTTTAATTTGAAATATAAATTTCCTTAATATTCAAAATTGCTTCTAATTTACATTATTCTCTTCTTTCTTTCTTACTTTTCGTGCCAAATACTTAAATTTGCAACATTTCCAGACGTTGTTTTGGGAGAACATCCGTTTCTGCACGATTTTACAAGGATTTGCACTAAATCCAGTGAATAAATCCCTTAAAATTGTATTGCAAGCCACTTTTAATTCAATCATTTGTTTCGACCGAAAGTGCAGGCGAAATTTCACAAATTGCTATTATGGAGTGGAGTGAAATTTGAGATAAGATGCAACAAATCAAAAGCCGATTCAAAAGCGCTTCTCTTCAAGCGTCTTGCTTATATTTTGATCGTAAAATCTACCCGGAGCATCGTTAATTTGGGCAATTTATTTGGGGTAAATCATATTTTATCTTCTCGTAAATCAATCCTTAAAATTTTCACGAAATATTTATTGAGCATTTACTGTTTAAAATGATTCATTTCCAATTATTTTCAATTGCCGGTTGTTGTTTAGGAAATTGATATGTTTCGGAAATTATTTGATGTTTATAGATAAGGATGCAAATTTTGCATTGATTCGGGATATTTTAATGTTATTAGGCAAATAATTGTAATAATTGTATGTGTGCGTTTTTAATAAAATTTTGAATTATTACAATTTATTTTTTTTTTAAATTAAGTTTTTTCCCTTAAAACCGTGTTTTATAAGTCATTTATTGTATAGTTTTTTTTTAGAAACAGAACAAGCGCGAACTCGTGTTTTTATTAGAAGTAGGTAATTTGAGGCCAGACACATTGACTGGGCTAAGAATCTCTTTGTTTTGGCTCTTATATACTGAAATATACGCTATTTTTAGGAGAAATGTGACAGTGTTCATTATATAACACCTTATTGTCATTTTATTGATCTGTTTATAATTAGTACTTTGTTATTAGTAAGTCATTATTAAATGAAAAATGGACACAGATCCTGGATCGGGCGGAAGTAATGTGCCAAAAAGCAAAACAAAACATAATTTTTAAGGGGTTCAATGGTTGATAAATTTTCATAATTATTTAATAAAAAAACTTAGATTAAGTAGTAGATTAAAGTATTGTCAAATTTACTACTACAAATTAATACAGAAACAGAATATTTTCAATGATATAAAGTGCCTCTTTTATGTATATTATTAACCTATTAATTTTAAATTCCTCTCCAAAACCGTAAAAAGAATCAATAAAAAGAATTCGATTTAAAAACTTTAAAAGCAGTTATGATCTCGAAAATTTCAATCTATTTTTTATAATTATATTTATTATTTATTTATATTAGTGCTAAACCCTGTAGAAAGACAACGTGAAGAAATAATAAACTTAAAATTTTGGTAAAACTCAAATTTTAAAAAGGTTCACTATAAAATCTGGTAACAGCCATTATTTTATTGATGACACATCTTCCTGATTCTATATACACACTATTTTAAGGATAAAATTTCAATTTTAAATTTTATTCACTAAGTTAAAAAATATTCCACTAGATGGCGAACGTGTTAAATTTGGTAATTTCCAGACACAATGAAAAAAATCGAATTATAATAAATTTTGCGAATTCATGATATTTAAAAATTTTAATTAAACACATTTTTTTCTGAAAAACCAAAAAAAAGTCAATCCTTTTTTATACGGCTCATCGATCCGCCTCTATTGTGTACTGGCCCATCGGTGACCTTGGGTTCGAATCGTGGGCGGTCTGATTGACTGAACTAATCAACAACTAGTATTGATGCTATTTATTGTTTTGTAATATACTAAAAACCTATGTCTCAGAAAAGTAAAACCAAATGGTTGAGTTTAAGACAGGGAAAAAATTCTAAAAAGAAACAAAAAATATATCGGTTGAGAAAAGACAAATAAAGAGATAAATTCTAAATTAATAATAGAACAATTATTAGAACTATGGAAATTTGTTTAAAAATGCATAAAGTTTCATATAAAACACGGTTGAAAAGCATTTTAAAACATTTATGATAATTAATTAATGATGATTCTAATGGAAACTAGTGTTTAATAACACTTCGTCTTATCGATCGTGTAATTAAAATAATTGATAATTTATTTTATATATTCTTGAACAAAATTGGATTTTAATTGCTAAATTACAATTAACCTCATTCATAATAAAAACTGCAATCAATTCAATAACAGAGATTATGTTTCCGCCATTGAGCATGCCGTTACTTTTACTATTCCTCAATTGGTGAGCTACAATTTAACCAATTTATTTCCTCTTTCTGTTTACTTGCAGAAGTAGCCGCCAGATTTGCCGACAAATCTCGATTACTCTGGCATTGGGGTCTGGTAGACGGTAATAAAATATCGACGAAATTGACAATAATTTGCGCAATAAAAGCAGAGTTCGATACAGTCCCTAACTGAGAGCGGGAAGATAAAAGAGGAGTGGGTAGCAGCTGGACATACAAAAAAGGGCATCGAGAAACCGGAATAGTGGCGATAAAATGGCGATTATATGTGTAATTGAATAAGAGGAAAAGAGAGCGAAAAAAATCAAAGTGATAATATAATTGAGTGGAAGCAGTGTTGAGAATCTCTGGATTCAGCTGCCAAAGTTAATCGATGTGCGATAAAAATTAATTGAAACAAAAAGTGCTGTGTCAGTGGGATTAGCAGACAATGAAGTCCAGAAACTGTTGATTTTTTGGCCGGATCTGATTTCGACCATCAAATTTGTGATATGAGATTGTCGTAAAGCTAGGATTTAATAACGAATTGTAAGGACTGTCTCAAGTTGTGAAAGGGATAGAGAAGTAGAGAGTGATCAATTGAGTAAAGAAATCAAATAATAGTGTGTGAAAAGGACAAATATATGTCCAGCTGTGATTAATGACATTTTAATGGATTTACGAGGATAACACCACTTAGAGATTGGAACTAGGAATACACCATAAACCAATCCAACACTAGATCTCCTCTTCGTCAAGAAGCACATCAAAGTCTATAGGCTCTATTTTTGCAGAGACAATCGCAAATCGGCTGCAAAATCAGGATTAACAGCAACTAAAAATGGGGAAGAAGAACTCAAAGCTGAAGCAAGACACCATCGACAGATTAACGACAGCCACTTACTGTGAGTATCCCCTGGTTCATTAATTAACTTGTCACCAGCTCAACTGTTTTCTTCCCCCTCTTCGTCGTCCTTTTGTCATTCTGCAAAATAAACAAGGACAGCAGAGTGCTCGTCAGCTCGTCAAGCCTCTTCATTTATGAACCCATAAACACATCCAAGACACCTCTACTCACGCTTAGTTGTCGCGCATTTTTGCAAACACTTAAATATTTGCATTCCCCAAGTTCAACAAGTTGTCTAGCCAAGGACACTTTCTCCAATGGTAAGGCTTGTAACTTTTAATTCAGGGTTAGGTTCAAACAAAGTTATATGTCTTTTGATAACTTAGACATCTATTAGTTCAAAGTTGAATTACTATTATGAAGACTAGTTTAGATTAGTTTTAGTTTCTCATATCGAATTCTTTTAAGCACACGTGCTGTTTCTTTATTATTATAGTATGACCTCCGTGAAAGAATTCCGACAAATTTATATGGATGTCAGATTCGTTGTGTACGGTTTAACTATGTTTGTGGATCATTTCACAACAAAACGGATTATTAAAATCTAAATAAAACGTTTTAAAAGAGATGCCCATATCGGAGTTCTCTTTCAAACAAAACATCACGGATAGTTTCAATTTAAATTTGACATATGAATTGAAAGAGTAACATAATATTTCCTGTGTGCGACTAAGAGAAACAAGATAGCTTTCTCCATCTTCCCATGGAATAAGAAAAGTAAAGGAAAATAATGTGAGGGAGATAACACGTTTTATCAAATTTTATATTTGATTTTCATAAAAAACAATTTTCTTTTTTTTTAATTTTTGCTGTTAACTTATAATATTTTGTACAATACACGGTCGATAAGCATTAATTGACGCGCGTCAGCTAGAATGGCAGCATGCAAAATTCATACAAAAAAGACAGTTTGCTTTGTTTTTAACTCCGTTTTCAACTCTGTTTTAAACTAAGTCAGCTTTAAATGAATTGTGTCTGGAAATTACCAAATTGGAATGTTCGCCATCGTGCATTAGTATTGGTTTTGTGTACAAATATAATTTTAATATTATTATTTCTTTACGTTGTCTTTCTATAGGGCTTAGGACTATTAAATCTTCTTTAAAGCACTCACTACACTCGTGGCTTACAACAAACTTATGATTACAACCAAAATTTTTATTAAAAATTGTTTTCCATTTTTCACACATTAAAATGTATAAGTAAATCTATCTATAGAAAATGTTCTTTGAAATTCAAAATAAAAAAAGTATATCATAAGTGTAACATACGAAGCCACTCCTTAAAAATATAGTCTATGACGAAATCATTTTTTAAAAAACACTAGAGTACTGAAATCCTAGACAGAATAAATAAATAATACCGTTATATAAATTGTATTAAATAAAAATGTATAGTAAGATAAAAATGTGTGATTTTGTATAAATTCATATGTAAAGAACTTGCATAATTTCGAAGAAATTATCATTCATACAATTTTAAACAAGCAAAGTTGAAACCACACTTGAATATCCGGGATGCTTCTGGATCATCAAGTCACAAGAATTTCAATTTACATACCATATTCCCCTCATCTGCATTCATCTTCCAACTATAAAGACGTTGTAAAAATTTAAATAAATTCCCAGAAACTGACAAAATGACAATACTCGTATAAACAGTGATTTTTATATGCTTCAAAGTAAATGGAAATGAAGATTTGAAATATTCGTANTCAAGTCACAAGAATTTCAATTTACATACCATATTCCCCTCATCTGCATTCATCTTCCAACTATAAAGACGTTGTAAAAATTTAAATAAATTCCCAGAAACTGACAAAATGACAATATAAACATAGATTTTTATATGATTCGAAGTAAATGGAAATGAAGATTTGAAATACTCGTACATAGTATATAAGGATTTTTATTTTATATTCGTCATTATGCTGTAATATTTACGTTTCGTATTTAATTTTTTGAACAATAGAATGAACACATAAAAATCTTTCATGTATTGTTATATTTATAAAATACTGGCCGACCGGACAAACTTCGTCTTGTCATTTTTATTATTAAAAAATTATAATAAAATTAGAAAATATATATATGTATATATATATATATATATATATCTGTTTTTATACTTAAAATCCAGAAAAAATTATGTATAAAATAATTATTTGCTCCAAATTAGACTTTAGGGATATAAAATATTAAGAATTGCATTTAACCAACATCCCCTACATTCCCAAAATAATTTCATTAAAATCGGTTAAACCGTAGTGCTCCAAACATTGCATTGCGTTAAATGAATTTACTAAGGGTAGCTGACACTTAACATGTAAAAGAATATTTTTATAAAATGGCTTTTTACCGCTCTATTACATATGTCCACCAAATTT
This sequence comes from Clogmia albipunctata, assembly GCA_001014945.1. NCBI lineage: Eukaryota > Metazoa > Arthropoda > Insecta > Diptera > Psychodidae > Clogmia > Clogmia albipunctata. Next base: position 7,924 of record JXOV01023905.1, read on the forward strand.
TATTAAAATCGGATTGAACGTTTCTAAGTAAAAGCATTGCATTGTGAAAAAAATTATTAGGGGTAGTTCACATCTAATATGTATGGGTGTAATTTTTTAATGCTAAATGAAAATAAAATTTAAAAAACACCTTTTCGATTTTTTTAAATTAGGTGTAGCTTATCCATATTGCGCAGGGGTGTTTAAATTTAATTCTTGAACTATTCTGACACGATCCTGATATATACACAAAATTTTATTTAAAATTTTAAATATACTTAGTAGTTTTAAAAGGATAACTCTTAATTTGTAGGGTTGTAAAAATAAAATGTCGTATTTTTTAATCCTTAGCTTAACAAAAAAAAATATGTATCTTTTTCAGAAGAAGTGTTAAGGGTAGTCAGTCTTTAGTCGTAGGGTTTATATTTTATACATATGATGCGTTCAAAGTAAGCTTTTGTTCACTCATAGCATCCATTCAAAATGAGTTTTTCTTCTCTAGGGAGACAAAAAACAAAAACTGTTACTTTGTCTCACGCTCACGTACTATAATAATAAAATAATGTACTGAGATTATTTTATTAAAATTTTTGACATTTTTCAAATCAAAGACACTAGATTACAAATGTATAAAATTATGTGTACTCTACGGGTTCAATTGAATTCAATCATTCGAATTTCTTGTCAACCTTAGCAAGCTTCGGTTGACAACTAAAATTCTCAGTGAACAAAATATCACTTTGAACTCTAAGTGTACAAATAACTATTTTTATATTTATATTTTAATGCATAATCAATGCAACAAAGCAATTTTTTCAAAACAATCTTTTTAAAAAATAAGGTGCAGTCCTCCCTTAATAATTAAGGGTGTAAACAAAATACAAGTGCACACCCTCTAACACTGTTTGCAAACAAAAATTTATGAATACATATTTTATCCTTTCAGAGGAACTTGATTTAGAGGTTTTTTGCAATTGTAGAAATAATTTTTCTACATAAAATATTACTTCTTGACGTAGATGATTATTTAGTCTAATTTTATGATGAGCTAAAATTTTAAAAAAATTAGATATATACCACAATATTAAAATTACTAAATTAAATATTCCATGATTCAATTGTCTAAAGTTTGGCCACATGTGTCCGGATGAAGGTGTAGATTTGGGTACTTTCCAATCGTTAATCATTGGAGAAAGTTAGCCAACTAATGGCCATTATTTGGATTTTGGACACCCAGGACATGATCCTTAATCGGAGAAAACGGGAAACTTTATTGGGCGGAACAATGCTGACCACAAAACACCGTCAAGCTCAAGTTTCAGATTCTGGTTTATCCAGACCAGCTGCTGTGGGACTTAATTGCGACGCCAATTTCGGTCTCAATTAATTACCTTGATCAACAGAAGGGGATTCTGTCAAACTTTAATGGGAACTGCTTGTTTTTCAGTTGATTTAAAAATAATTAGATCAGTTTGTTATTTTTGTTAATGAGGTTTTGTCCTTAACGTTCATAATATAAGATTTACTAAAATACATTTGAAATAGAGAATCTGAAAGAAAGTCTCACAAAATTGGATATTTATTTGATTTTATGAAGCCTTGTACTTGGTACTTTTTGCAACAATATGTCTAGTTACTTAATGTGTGATTTTCTCTCTGCAGCATCTGTTTCATTTTTAATAATATAGCAAAAAGCCAGAATTGAAACTGACAGAGAAAGCAGTTTATGGTCTCGTTTCATATTGGATTTAAATCCCTGGCATTCATATTTCACGAATAAATGTTTGTGAAATAATAACTTTCGTTAGATCATCATTCGGTTTCAAGTACTCTTTTGGATTTTTTATTCATAAAATAAATTGATTTTCCATCATTGTAGTTAAAGGTCACCATGCCATTAGAGTCCATTAAGTAATGTTCATTGTGATGTATATTTTATGTTATTTTAGTGCTCCATAATAGTTTTTAATGAGTCATCATATTTTACTTGGGTATGTTTTACTAATAGAGTTAAATGGTTAAATGGGGTTTAATTGAAGAATAGCTGGAATACTTAAATATTTTGGAATAACTATGCTAGTGTTGATATTGAATGAGTATTAAAAACAATTTTAATCAAAAAATCATTCAAATAAGTTGTGTATAAGTTTTGTGATAATTTTATTTAATACTAGCTGACCCGTCATATGTTGTCTTGCCATTAAGTTATTTTTATAAAGTATTTTTTAGTTCAAAACAGAACTAGTTAGAATTCTAGGTTTGTCGCAGAACACTGCAACAATCGCTTACGATTATAAAGCGTACCTGGAAATCCAGGCAATCCGCCACAATCTTTGTAAAACCCATAAAATGTTTCACGAAACATGGCACATAAATGAATATGATTGTGAAGGGTTTTATTGTTTTATGGCCTCTTCTCGTCTATTCATCCGAGCTCCGAATGAATGGATGAAGCGACAATTTTTTTAAGTGAAATTTCTACTTCCGAAATAAAAATGGAGTATTACGAATAATATAAAAATAAATTGAAAACATATTAAATAAGAAAATAATCAAATTATGAATGAAGCAAGCAATTTCCAGACAGATTATCTTGCTCCTGTAATAAAGTGGAACACAAATACCAAAATATTATTAAAATTAACATGAATGAATGAATGAGTCGGTACTCGTTCACAATTCTGCACTAATTGTTGCAAATTCCAAAATGAAAGACACATAGAATANTCAAATTATGAATGAAGCAAGCAATTTCCAGACAGATTATCTTGCTCCTG
>JXOV01023908.1:271-18956 GCA_001014945.1 Clogmia albipunctata
TGTGCTCATATTATCATCCATAATGCATAATGAGCTCAGTTTTCGATAACCATCATTACTCTATTTGAACTCAAAAATTGTTAATACTATTTTCTCATAATTCGAAATATGGGTTTTTAGACTTACAAAGATAGTTACTGGCTGCCTACTATGACATAGCGACCCAATTTTTCGGGCTGTATATATTGAACAATAAATAATCAACTATTTTAGTCTAAAAAAGTCACCAAAATCTCTGTCTCTTTGGCGTACTGGGAGAAAATATTCGTTGTTTTAAAAAATTTAATTTTCAAGTTAATTTATAGTTATTTAAACAACGTGTAGGAAAAATGAACTATTATTAATCTCGTGTAGAGTTCTAGAAAACGAATAAAATGAGTTTTCTAATAGATACGGGTGTTTAATTAAGTGTTTGTCCAACTAGTTTTTTACAAGATTTTATACAATTCGCATACTTATTATTTATTTTTGTGTGAAATATGAAGTTAAGAAAAGGAAGACAACCCAGTACTAAATTAAGGTCTAAACACATACAATTAAGGGAAGAAGTTGTCATGCGAATAGAACTTTTGGTCTCAATTTTTCAAAATATCACGACAACCTTGCACCATGCACTGTATCACTGATATGCTCGTGATTGCACTCATAATTTAAACCACATTTAAAAGCTATATTTAATATTTAAGAAAAACTTTACTTTTTGTTATTTAATGTGAAAAAATTTAAATTGATTTATAAATCATGGCCTACTTTATTATACAGCCATGAAAAACGTCAAAAAATATTATAAATTATGATTTTTAGTAGTGGAATTTTGGTACAAAGTACTAATTTCGTAAATTTACACGATTTGTAATTGTCGGCGGGTATTGAATTATACTTTTACGTTTATGAAACCATTTATAGAAGAAGCGTTGGCTACTAAAATGTAAACATTTTTCAATAGAATTGTATAAAAATTTTGATTAAACGTAAATTAAAGTAATGCCTAAATTAACTCTTAAGACTTAATCAAATACTCTTATTTTCAAAACTGCATAGACTAAGTATGCTTTAAACGTAAAATATAAACGGATTAGGAAGACTTACAAGAGTCGTGTTTTTGGCATAAAGATGCAAATTTTGCGGAACGTTGCTTTATTAATATTGCAACGCGGAAGAGGTAAATATTATCCGATGATTTTTTATTAAAAGCATTTTCGTATTTTCGACAAATTTCCCTCCAAGTACGAGAGCATACTTTAGTTATAAGGGAAGCGGAAATAATTTCTCTAACTAATCTCTTTATTATTCAGCACGAGTGAGTGTATTCTACAAGCAAGTAAACGGAATTTGTCATGTTTTTTGCACCCAAATATTGTACAAAATAATTCTCAGAATTAACAAACGGTTCACAAATCATCTAAGAGTGTCAAAAATCTTTAATATCTATTATGATCAATTAGCACATTGTCGCCATCGATTTTAAGTTATTTTAATAGAGAAAATTCCAAAGCCAATTTGAAATCGACAATTTTATTTGTCCTTATAGGCGTTGATTGAAATAGTTGATTACACCCACTTTTATTTTTATACAATAAAAAAGGCGACTTTTATGGTTACCCTTTATTGTTGAAAAATATTTAAAACGATCACGCGAAATTTTATGTTTGAATTTTATGACGATCGTGAATTAAAATAAATGTAATACCCTATGTATTTGATATATTGAAATTAAATCGTATAAAAAGATTTTGAAAAGCCATTATAACACTGCGGCAAAACTATAAATGGAATTCAATATAACAATTTAAGAGCCAATAAAATGCTTTTTAAACGATATAAATAACGCCTAGGTTTTTAGTGTGTAAATTTTCAATCAAATATAATTTAATTTAATTTCCCTTAAATTCCTTAGATTGTTGCCGATGTCAATTTCTTCAGATTCACGGGAGTAGATGTTCGATATTTTATTTTTAAATCATATTAAAAAACATTTTTATTGTTGCAAAATAAGTAATTTTTAAGAACATCATTAATAGTTATTTATGTATTTTTGTTGCTTAAAATTTATATTATGACACTCAAATTTGTTCTGTCAAAGTCCTTATTATAGCAAAAGTGCTTTAAAATTTTTTTTAAATTTCAAGTACTAGTGCTATTTTATTATTCAAGTATTTTCAAATTATTTTTAATTTAGGAATGTTCTATTCCTTTCCCGCAATACGATTAAAATATTTATATGCAACAACGGCAGGTATATGATGTGGAACAGAGAAACATATATTTTTACCAAATTTCGAAGATTTTTTAATATTTATATGTTAATTTATTTTAAAAAAAACGCATACAATTTTGTATAAAACACTATCGCTAAGTGTTGTTGTATAAATAACTATAAAATAGATATCCATATGCGATTTAATCAGTCACTTATCCACTAAACATCATGAGCAGCAACAAAGCTAATTAAGCCCCTAGCCTCGTCATTAAATATTTCAATAATTCAATGTAAATTTAATATTTTTATTTTAAATGTTTATTCTAATAAAATAGCTTTTGTTATTATAAAATAGATAATTTCATTAGTCCTCCGCAAAATCCCTGACCTATACTGTTGTAGGTGGAAATTTATGTATTGGAATGTTATAACCCTTGAAACTTTTGATTGATTATCTATATTTTTATCTTTAAATTTGAAAGGCATACAGAGTCATTTGACTTTTTTACACTTGAATTTTATCCATAAACAAAATAAAATACTTTATGCTAAAAAGTGAATGTTGATTGAATAATTTTGTAATAAATTTACTTTTTTCTTTGATGCCCTTTACGAGAAATAAACAAAACTTGGAAGGTAATTTAAGTGTTACAGATTAGAAAAAATATTAAACCCATATAATAGTAGTTATTTTTTTATTTCTTAAATAAGTTTAGAATATATTATGACGTCTTTATCATTATATATAATTTGATATGTTTTTAATTGATTTTCCTTCTAAATTCTCAAACTCTGTCAAACTACACTTCGTTGCAAAAAGTTGAATTCAGTCATTTTATTGAATTCAATCATCAATATCGCATGAAACCCAATTTTCTCAATATTTATCAATAAAAGCATATTTTTAAATAAAATAAATACTGTTTTAAAGCCATTTAATTCAAAAGGTATAGAATATCAATACTTTCTTTTACTTAAAATCCGAAAAAAGCAACAGTAACCCACCAAAAACGGGAGTATATTCAACTTTGTGCAACGTTTTTCCAGGGGCCAAAATAGTTCCGCGCTGATTTTTGATTTCTAGAAGTAGCTGTGATGAACCTAATACCTATATTTTTTCATACTTATAAGGATTTTTTTAAATTATGGAAAATACCAGAGATATTGATGGTTGAATTCAATAAAATCACTGTATTCAACTTCTTGCAACGGAGTGTATTATTATAAAATTAACAACAACAAAATATAGTAAACCAAATCAATCTTCTACTGGAACATAAGCCTTATTTCAATTGATTAATTAAATAACCATATAAATAATCAACCTATATAGTTTTTAAACCGAAATTAAAAATTGAACTTATATTTTTGGGAATTGCTATTAGATCATTATTCTAGACGATAGGCTTGAAGCCTGAAGTATACGGATTTTTCGGAATAGTGAATACAAATCACTACCCAGACCCGAAATTTAATTTTTACACAAAAACTTGAAACATTTGGGATTTAAACAAAGGTATTGCTAAATAATGATAGTCATTTTGACCTATTTGAATAAATCACCATTTGTAACTTGAAGAAATTAATTAATTAAAATGAATTCAGTTGGATATCATGATTAACATGAAAGTGTAATGTTTGAGTAGTGCAGGTGATAAGATAGAAAGAATAAATGGCTTCAATTAAGTGCAAGCTGTGTTGACTTTCCAATTAATTGATTCCCTCTCTTTCACTTTTCCGATAATTCCATGTTATGCTGGAATGTCCGTATATCCGGGTAATAATCACAAAAATAAATAAAAGGAAAATTAATCCATTTGCAATTGCACTCTCGCAATAAACTCTTTTCCTTTCCGTGATTGAAGCACATTTCAGAACAAACTGCAACTTTACTGAATGCAGCAAGAAATAATTGTTGAAATCTCTTTGTGAGTCTCGCCGAGGTGTGTGTTGTGTTTGTGAAGCCCTGCAAGGCACTGAGTTTTATAAAGAAGCATAAACACCTGCTGCAAAAGAATGCCAAGTTTATACCGGATTCTGCTCAGTTCTTTGGTCACTTGGATCAATCTTTATGCTGCACAATGAACAAGTCGTTGGCAAAACTTGAAGAGTTTTTATTTTCGCACACGAAGAGTCTAAACGCTATATAATGGTCAAGAGTTCAAATGAAAAATAACAGAAATGGTAAAGAAATTGGACATGGACATGCTTCAAGTGATTGATGCTCTAGAGAGGTGCCAAGACACAATTTGATTCATCAATATTTCACATAAGTGCTAAATTGTTAGCATTTAATGTCATTAAACTCAATAATGTGCTAATTTGTATTTCAAAGTATTAATTGAATTTTATTACTTTGCGAATTCTACGAAATCATTAATAAGTTTATAGAAAAAAGGATTATTCTAAAAGTTTATAATGTGAAGACTAACTTCAAAGAAAAATATTTTCTATCAAAGAAAAATGAAAAAATGTATTGAAAGCATATTTAATAAAAAAAACTCAAAAGCTTTTACAATAATTAATAATAATTATTTATACAACAAGGTCGATAAGATTAAATTATTAAACTCAAGGGTTGGTTTAAGCCACGAGCGTAGCGAGTGCCTTAAAGAAGGCCCGAGTGTTTAATAATGCTTATCGATCGTATTTTATACAAAATTTTATGCATTTTAAAAATAAATTTACACAAAAAAATAAAAAAAAATGTTTAATTATAAAGTTGGTTAAGCGGCTCTGAATTAAAATTTTAAAATATTTTGCATCCCACTCTTACTCATAGCCGGATATTTTGCATCTCTCTCTTACTCATAGCTGCCAGGCGTAGTTAAAAAATTTCCAATAGGTGGTTTTTCAAATCGTTAATTCTGGCAAATTACAGATAAGCCACGCCCTTCAAAACTGACGACCATATAAATTTAATGGATTTCTTTTACGGAGGTCACACTTTAATAATAAATAGCACACTTGCATTAAAGAATTCTTTAAAGCACTTGTGCTATAATAACGACTTTGACAGAGCAAAATTGAGTGTCATAATTTCAATATTAAGCAACAAATATGCATAAATTAGTTTTTTTAAATTTTTCTTATATAAAATTAGAATTTGAATCAAATCATGGCCTAATAAAAAATTGAACTGCAACATATCGCTATGTTGAAAATAAAATCGAAAAGTATTATTTAATCTGAAGCTAAATCTTGCGATTGTTTTGATAATTAAAAATTTATTTATTTTTAATCATCATCGAATAAACTTGGTTTATTTATGAGAAAACATGTTATTCAACAGTTAAAAATTTAAATTATCTGTGGATCAATAATTTTTTTATCTGTATAGTGATAAAAATAAATAAAATATATTCTTAATGAGGAACGAGTTTATTAGCAAATTCATAATTATTGACCTAATCGTTTTATTTGTTTAATAAAAATGATCAAAGAAAGCATAAAATTTTAATTATTTCGAATAAAAAGGGTGTAAAAATAAATTTAACGAGCGAATCCAATTAGATATCTTAATAAATATCATAATTAGGAAGCATTACCAATCTAATGCAGTAAAAATTTAACAGCTAGTTGCCAATGAAAATGTTTTAAGATTTATCAATTCATCTGAACGTGTAATTAACAGTTTGCTTTTGTGCGTTTTTAATTTCGCATTGGAGCATTAATCGCAATTACTGAACTAATAACTAATATGTTTATCTAGACAATTTCCCACTAATTATAATAAATGTAACATCAACCTGTTTTGATTGCTCTCTCATCTATCTTTAATAAATAATCACGAAAACGAGCTGGACCAATTTATTATAAACTGTATGAAGACACAAGGCCATTAAAAGCCAATCTGCTGAGTGAAACTCTCTTAAACTCCTATTAAATTTCTACAAATTAATCAATCTGGAGTCTGTAATTTTAGCCAAACAGACCCATTCATTTAATTAAATTATAGTTGTACGTTAATTTGTGGTGTAAAGAATACAATCGGGCATAATAAGCAAACACTGCCTGGAGAGGAGAAGAAAGAATCTAACTCCGGTTTGAGGAGTATTATGTTTCTATTTCGATAATCAGAGCTTTAGATCCAGAAATTGATTAACTATTTAATTAAACTCTGATTTATGCCGTGAGAATCGCGAGTTTTGGTATTTTAAAATTGCAACGTGATAAAATCTAGACCAATATTTCAAATATTCCCCAAAATATCATAACTATTCCCAGAAACGAGAAGAACTATCTTCGGATGGGGATCAGCAGCTGGGACATTCGATACGATCGTCATCAGATTATAATAATTTCATTGGGGTCGATTTTTTTCGTTGATAATGGATCATCTCTGTAAACTGATACTCCCCAAAAAAAAGTCGTGTCGAGATTTTCTTTTAAACAAATTGTCCCATGGAGGTTTTTCGTGGTTCTGATAATAAATCATCTTTTAAACTGAATAACAAATTTGTCTGGATTATCTCACCTCGGCTCTTGCTTAAGTCGGACAATTGGATGTCAAGTAGATCTGAGTGACCGCCAGCCGTTCCCTAAAGACTTATCAAATGCCTTGTCTCTTTGAATAACAACCAAAAAAAAGAAGAAGAATGGTCTTTGAATCCAGAAGAGACAGTAAAATCTTCTTTTATGCTGGCCAGAATTCCAGTAGGTGGAGATGGGAAAGCGATCATAAATTTAGAACCTTCTTAAGAAGTAACCATTTGTCTTTGATAACAAAAATGTATTTGTTACAAAATTTGTCTTATAAATTTCAAGTTAGCTGTAATTCTTTTTCTACGAGTAGGACAGCAATTATTTTTAAATTAATTCAAATAATTTTATGTGTCTTCGTTCAATTTTAAGTTTTAAGCAAATTAAGCTACAAAGTAAGATGTAACTTTTCAACCGCATTTTGTTGTTGAGTTTGACCGATTTTCGTGTATGGAATTTTATCTAAACTGAATGAGATGACAGAGCCTTATAGTAATATATCATAACGATTTAAGTACTTATCACTAAAGTGTATCAAATAACGAAATTCGTGAACTCATTCAATTACAATAGAATTTGGTTAATAGTTACCATCCGCTTAATATGACGAATTTCAAAGCAAAATTTGGTTCACATGAAAAATAAGTGGATAAGTGTGAATTGAGATTATAGCCGCAGTCGTTTATCCTTGATATCTCTGAAACCAAAAGAAGCTGGATCATCAAATTATACTGTGTGTTTGAGAGATCTCTTATCTCTTTACAGATTACAACTTTAGGTCAAAGCAGATTTGCAAATATTTGAATCAATTTTGCGAAATTGCGTAAAAACGAATAACCACAAATGTCAAATGGGTCAGCGTTATAGCCGCACCCCCCTTTTCTCAGCTCTGGGGCATTATATAAACAATCCATTGATGGAGGTAGTTAGACAATCCGAAATATATCCAGAATTGCAAAAATTTGGACCGCGATATCATAGCAGGCCGGCAGTAGCTCACTTTGAAAGTCTAAAAACCCTGATTTCGAAAAATAAGAAAATGGTATNTTATCAAAAATTTTCGAATTCAAGTAAAGTAATGATGGCTATCAAAAACTGTACTCATTTTGCATTGTGGATGATAATGTGGGCACAATAGGACAGCTAATAAAGTTTTTTGGTTTAAGAGACATCAAGGATAAACGACTGCGGTTATAACCTCAATTCACACTGTATATTGCCGCTGTTAGAATGACCATCCGGTCAGAGAGATTTTAACAGATTTCTAAGAAATTTTGTCCGGTTATAGTGACTGGCATGATTTTTGTCAATGATTTTTAAAAAAAATGATAATCTAATTACATATGGTTTACATGTTAATTTTATGCAAAATTTATTTATAAGTTATTTATATTAATATGTTTTGCGAAAAATTTAATCATATTAAAAATAAATAATGGCTTACATGGTTAAAGAATTTCTGTGTTATATTTTTACTTGACACACATACTAGTACACAAAAAAGTTTTAAATTAAAATGTTGTTAGAATTAAAATTTAAGAAAAGTTCACAAAAAACAGTCATTATTTTATAGAAGAGACATCTTCAGAACCCTGTTTAAACCCAATTTTAATTAAAGGAATTTGTGAATGACCTGAAAGACAACATTTTTTGTAAACAAATTGTCAATTTTGTGAATGAAGGAAGATGGTTAGAAAGATTGATTATTAATTTGACTATGAAATTTGTATGAAAAACACAGTCATAAACACATTTAAAAAGACAAGACAGAAAGATGGAAAGGCTTGGTTTTGTCATTGTATATATGGTACACTTAAAAATTACTGGGTCGACGAACCCTAATTCTTAAATAAAATAATTATTTATGAAAGAAAGATATAATTTCATGTTATAGAAATTATAACAAACATAAAAATAAAATTTTATCCTGAAAAGTTTTTTTGTATTATATATTTTTCATAACTTTATAAATTACTATATGTTAATAATATTAAACAATAATTTTAAACTTTTTTCAATTAAAAAAGTACTCTTTTAATGACATCAATATAATAATATGTATAAGTAAAAACTTAACAACTGAAGTTAATATTCACGACAATTATTACACATGGGAATTCACTTTAAAACGATAAAATTTTTGCGGACAGTGTTTATCGTCTTCAATTTAAAAAACATTCATATTTAAACACGCATCAGGTAGGTAAATTCGAATTTTAGGACATGGAACTCATGTCAAGATATGCCATCAACGTAATTGACGCATATGTTGCATTCATGTTTTGTATAATATATTCATCGTGTAACTAATTGTATCACTTTTTTCCAATGAATTTATATGACCCTCAAGTAATTATTTTTTAATTCTTGTAAAAATATTTTGTCTTTCCACAAAAATTTTTCATATTAAAATTTAAGTTTCCTATTCAAACCCAAAATTAGTATTTGGCTTAAATATTTTAAGAAAATTACCCATTTCATTCAATATTCTGCTAATACTATAGATCATTTCATTCTCTAAAAAACCTAAGCCGCTCAACCTTATATAAGTGGTACGAATTTTTTTTATGACGTCATCGCCCAGAAGAAAAGAAACATTTATCAATCTGGTTGGTATTTTTTTATTGTTCAAATGAAGACTAGACAGATGTATAGTGTTATCTAGATTCTATCTTGTACCGAATTCAACATTATTTTCTTAAAATTTCAAAACATTTTGTCTAAATTGGGTGAGAGAATATTTGCGATTTTTTTTCGCATTTCAGCTAAAAATAAGTGATATTCAAATTATTAGACCCAAAAATTTTTGTCTGAAGTAGTTATTACACGTATTTAATTACTTTAAAAGTCTTTTGTTACAATATTATCGCTAATTTTCTTGTATACAATATCAAAACAGTAAATGGTATCCGGCTGATGACGTTTCACTACTAATACCACCACAGATCCATACAACCTTATTGTTAATTAGCGTTGTAAAAAACTGAGGAGGTCTTTATGCTTCACAATCCTCATTAAATACACGAAAATTATTTGATACACGCGCTGTATTTTTCCTTCAAATTTATCTAGCTTGCTATAAGATATACAATTACTATCAATAAGAGGAAATCTGAAATGGAACAGAGAAATAACATATCAATTTGAGTGAAAATATTATCAATTGTTGGATCACGAAGTGCATTGATATAATAAAATATGAAATGAAACGTAACTCAACTCTCGATGACTTGAAGCCTTCAAAGGGAGAACAAAGATGATAATCGCTTAAATCAGAATCAGGTAAACGTAGAGATAATGAAGAGAAGAACCCGAGCAGAAGTCAGGTTTGAGAAGGTATTGGTGCTCTTGGGCAATGATTTATAAAGGAAAGGCTTTGAGAGTAAACACCTGCCGCCGAGGAATGTCGGTTTAATAACGGATTGTGTCCAGTTCTTTGTCCACTCCGATATGCTGACCACGTCCATGGGGCTCGGCGGTGGAGAGGGATTTCCGTCCCGAGACCACCGCATGCCTTCACAGAGCTCACAACAGTGCTGTTTGATAAGGTCTTAATAATTGTTCGAGCAAAATCGAATCCATAAACAACGTTCAACAAGAGGTATTTTCATAAAAAAAAAATGAAAAAAAGAGAGAAAGAATAAAAAAGCGAGGAGGAAAACAAACACCGCGCAAAGATTACAAAACAGAAGCAGTCTCAGGTCAAAGAGTCCAATCAATCAGCGTTCAAGCGTCGTCATTGAACCTACAAAGGAAAAAGCAAACCCAGCCACACCTGACGACTTTTGGAGAGTGTCAGAGACCAAAACTGGCCCTGACGAAACTCAGATTTAATTAGTTCCATCGGGGAGACAAACACCACCATTATTTGTAATTACAGCTAAAACCAAAAACCAATAAACGCCACACTGTTTTAATTACAAAAGTACCTTTACGTTCACCATTTAACTACTTATGTAAAACCGTATTTGCACATACTTAAATTGCCAATTTAAACTCTCAAGTCATGCAAAAGATCAGATCAACATTGCAAGCAGAAAATTTATAACACTTGAACGAATTTACTAAATTGCTTCATTTTTTATACATCGCGGTTTAATACCCTCATCAACTTTAATGTGTCTACTACAATGACAAGAAAAAAACTCAGCAAAGCACAAAATAATGAGAATTGAGTTTTTTTTATAGAAATCTTTCTATCAAATTATGACTAGTTTTAGTTCTAATAAGGAACATATGGTGATAAAAGGACATCAAACCATAATATAACCCTGAGTCGACAATTAACACAACACGATCATGTCTAATTCTTGCTAAAACACTTAAAAATCTGAACCATCTGTTTCAAAAAAAAATTTTTTTATATAAAGAACATAATTTGAAAAAAATTTATCCATTTGTTTGTGTTACAATAATTTATCAATAATATCAAACTAATTTATTTGCTCGTAATTAGTAACTAGTTAAATTAAGATGAGTATAATCAATTTTTGAATTGGAAGGAAGGGGTCTCAGTGCAAGGAGAGAGCATCCTCGCAGCATACGGCCATAATCTTCATAGTGCGAAATTATCTGGCAATTTAAACTAATCGTACATATTAATAACATTGAACCTTTCCTTAACAGTGTCCTGTTCTATACCGCCTTAGTGAGCGGTGCCGAATAACGGGTCTAATAAATACTTTTCTCCTATCACATACGAGAAAGGGCGTATTACTGTCAACTATACAACCGGTTATACGTTATCGTACATCATTCTACCATTACCACTTAAAAGAAAGCATTTCTCAAACTATTTAACAATCATAAAAGACATTGGCTGTGTTTTGATATCAAAGTGAAATCTTATATTAGTTATTTAAACAACGTGTAGGAAAAATGAACCATAATTAAACTCGAGTAGAGTTTCTAATTGATGCGAGTGTTTAATTATGTGTTTTTCAAACTAGTTTTATTCAATACTTTATACAATTAACATATTTATTAGCTATTTTATAAAATAAAAAATAAAAAATCAACCCAGTACTAAATTAAGGTCTAAACACATACAATTATGGGAAGTACTTGTCAAGTGAACAGAACTTTTGGTCTCAATTTTTCAAAATATCACGACAACCTTGCACCGTATCACTAATAGTGCTCGTGGTAGCACTCATCATTTAAACCACATTTAAAAGCCATAATCAGCATTTAAGAAGTCATTTAATGTGAAAAAATTTAAATTGATTAATAAATCATGGTCTACTTTATTATAGAGACATGGAAAACGTCAAAATATATTTTCATTCAACACTACTAAGATGAAAAATTATAATTTTTAGTAGTTGAATTTTGGTACTAAGTACTAATTTCGTGTATTTACACGATTTGTAATTGTCTGCGGGTATTGAATTATACTTTATTCAATGCTGTACGTTTATGAAACAATTTATAGAAGAAGCATTGACTAATAAAATGTAAATATTATTCAATAGAATTATATAAAACATTATATGTAGATACGATTAAGGTTAATCGATCAATAATTAAAATTATAATTTGATTGCTTAATGATTGGTTCTTAATTATCCAAAAATAGACTTACTCGTATATTTGTAATTTGATACTTTTACCGTAACGAATTATTTAACATAATTTAAACTAAAAAATATTGAATAGACCTTAGAATTAACTTTTTATTTATTTCAAAAACAAATTAACGGCATTACAATATTTCGATATTAATAACATAAATAACTAACTACAACCTTGTCTTGTCCACTGGTTTACCTAATACTTAACAAATATTTGGAAGTTTTGATTTGGAATTAATCGATTTGTCATTTTAATCTTGAAATGGTAATCATACACGATAATAAATTAACATAATAGCTATTTTAAAAGTTTTTTTTGTGTTAATTTATGTATCATCAGTTGGGTTTTCGAAACGGAAAACAAGTCAAATTGGAACAGAAATTATCATATACGCCATTACTTCGAGAGATATCCAAGCCACAAAAAAAGAAGTTCATGGGACCGCCCAACTCGTTCGATTAATGCATATTTCTCGGATTGTAATTACGAAAATGTAAATTTAAATGCGGAATAACAAAGCAAGAAACTTTTAATTTAAAAGGCATATAGGCATTGGATAAACATAAAAAAGCCACTATTCGAATTCCATTTCTTTAACACATTTTTATCTGGCCCGGCCAGTTGGAGTCGTCGATTTGAATAAAATAAATGCCTTCAACGGTGAATCAAAATATTTGTGTTGAATGCAAATTGATCATATGTATTTATTAAACCATTGTTCACTCGCTTAAGCTTATTTGGATGCGTTGAAATCACCAGAACTGATCTTTATTTTACATTCTACTTCAATATTGACCTACAGCAGAGATACTCAAAAGTATGAATAAATTAGGCCTTTATTTTTCTTTTCGAATTACAAACCCAAAGCCTCAATACACTACCGTTCAAAATTATTGAATTGAAAGTTGTTGAGATTTTCTTACATTATAAGTTTATAATCCTCAATTGGTAAATATCATAGGTTTATTTCGTTCGCATTACCAAGAGCACGGAATTATATGTATTTTGTTCGAAATATTAAGAGATTTTTGCAGGATCGGTTTGAATTATTGAGAGTGTACTGTATTGGTAATATCATTAAAATTTCTCATTGAAATGTGACAGTACCATTTTCAGACACAATATCAGAAACAATATTTGGTAATAACATGTTAAAATTTTCTTCCACCAAATTGTAGTAACTATAGTTATTGATAGGAATTGGGTTGTTATTTTGAAGATATTTATGGATCGAATAACTTTATAATAAAACATATACTTGGCTGCCTTCAATATTTCTTCAATAAGTATTTGCAATTTATCATTATCTCCTTGTATTTGTCTTCAATTAATAAGTTTGTTTAGGAAATATGTTCTATTCATTTCTTTTTCTCAATTGGCTTATGATTTATTGTTTTGTAAAAATGAATAGAATTATTTTCAATTTTATCCCCGTAGAGTCTATATTAGTAAATTGATAGAATTATCATAACACACATGGTTATTAAATTCCTTACTTTTAATATTTGAAATGATAAAATTTATAAGGCTTTATAAGGCAGAAGTATAGGTAATATAGTTGCACTATAGTCAAGTGGTGACCCCTCCTTAAGATCGTGGGATCGAATCCTAGGCGGATATTTTTCTATCGCAAAAAGGTTCAATTTGTGTAATTTGTGAAATAATTATGGGCGGATTGACAGGATCCGTTTACATTAACCGGTATAACTACTATTAATTGACTAATAATACAAAGAGTCTTTGAAATGTCGAAAAAATGATTATGGTTGTAACTTATGGGAATAGGAAGAGAAATTAATTTTATTTTTTAAAAGTAATATATGGAAATAAATAGTTAATGTCAATAGATATAAATATACACGTATGAATAAGATAATATTAACGTTGTACGATATCGTATCGTCGGCGATATGGTGGACAGTCATACGCTTCTTTTCATATATCGCCTTAGCTCTCCCTACTTATCGCAATGCCCTGGGTTAGATTGTTGCTATCGATACAGTATTTTATTCTAATGATTCCTTTAAATTTTTTTTGAAAATGGGATATGATAAAAGTGTTTATTGAACCGCCATTCAACACCGTACGCTAGGGCAGTATGTGTCTAGAGTCTAGACACTATAAAAAGAGGGGTCTGTTATTAGGTATGTGTACAGTTGGTTTGAATTCTCAGCTAATTTTGGACTGGAAGAAATAATGTGAGGGTGTTTTTTTACCTTCACTGTATTAAATTGTAAAAATTTTATCTTGAAATGTTTGAAATTAAAATTCAATCTTTTTATAAAATTAATCCTACATTAGTCCAATCTTTTATTATTTACAAATTTATTCAAACTAAAAACAAACAAAATTAATATTAATTATAGTAATATTTTATGAAATTAAACAATAAATCTAAAATAAGTTGAGTAAAATGAAAAGAAAATTTTACTGATACTTTATTTTTTTATGTTTTAGTTCAATAAAATAGATCTTTTCATATACTTATAATTTATTTTAAATTGAAAACTTGTGTTAAAAATGTCTAAAAGTAAAAACTCAACATACGAAATTTTGTAATCCTAAAATTATTTTAATAACTGAAGAAATCCAAGTGCACGAACTCTTTTGCTCGGTAGTGTAATATGATTCAAGTCGATAAAATGAGCATATAGATATAATACTGGTCTTAACGTGGATTTTTGACTTTCAAAATAATCGGATAAATCTCGGATGGCCAGTCATTAATGAAAGAGAGAGAGACCTTGCCTTCAGAAATTAATTTCTGGCCACTGATAATGGTCCTTGATTACTCCCGGAGCAGACATCGAGATCATCGATCAGTTGTCATGATAGTGCGACGACATTATTATAATTTCCATAGGCATTAAAACAAATTTATAATCGATACCAATTAATCGATGCGGGACTCAAATTAAGAGAGACCTTTGCTCAATCAAATATTCCACCACGAAGCCGAGATTGTTAAGCGATAAAATTTCGCTTCTGGTTCTGGAAATTGTGGTGATCTTAATTAAATAAAATTCTTTTTCTCGATTGGAATGCTTAAGCCATGTGCGACTTTAAATTGTGAAAAGACAGTTCGACAGATTGGGAAGAAGCGATAACAGCTTTATTTGTTTAAAAAATTGAATATAGACTGGAACAGTCGATAAGGACTGACTTGGTATTTCCTCTACATCACTTTAATTTCTGTTCCCCAAATGTCCAACATTCCTCCTCTTAACATTTTAATCAACCTTTGTTCTATCTGTTATTGCAAACTATTTTTCAACATTTTCAAGAACTTGAGCCAAATTTTTGACGTGGTTTAGGCTTCCATGAAATATTTACTATTCCAAAGACGATAATAAAGTTCTTCTAATAGGTTATAAATTTTGTTGTATCGAATAAATAATTTATATATTTTGAAATAAAAATATTTTAAAAGATTTTGTTAACAGAACAATGTCCATTTTCAAAGGACTGATTTTTTAAGTTGGAATTAGTTCGAAGAGAAGTTAAATTATATTTCCTATTTCAAAGATAATCTTCACTTACCATATTTTATTTTATTTTTTCATCAAAAAGTAATTTTTGAAAAAATATAAATTCGTTTCATATTAAAATTATAAACCTTAATAACATTTATAAGAACAATTATAACGATATTGTAACATCGGAAGTATGATGGATTGCAATACCCTCCTCCTCGTTCATCGTCTTAACTTTCTCTGCCTATTACAATAGCTTGTTTCCTTTAGCTTAATTGGTGCTATTGATACATTAATTTTTTTAATGATTTTTTAAAATGCTCTTGAGAAGGATTGGGATGGTAATGGGATTGTGTTGCAAATTCTTTGATTTCCAGTTCCCTTGAATGAGTGAAACACTTTGAATGGAAAACGCATTTCACATTTATTAAAAGCTATAAAAAACAATACAAACAATTAGTCGAAATAATATATAAAATTGACGATTAATCTCACATTTGTTGTTCGTACACTAGAATTTACAACAGAAGTTGAACTTATTACCCAACAAATTTGACCTTTTTGCCAATTCATGTTTATTACATTGTCCCGTTAAGTTTCCTCAATTTGCTGGCCTTGCACCAATTAAAGTTCAATTTTAGGATCATTAAACGTAGAAATATGTAACAGATCGAGTAAATGTGTTTATTGCAGCACTGCACACAAAGGCAGTATAGTTGTAGGTACTTCTTAACAGAGGGGATTCTTATAAGTTACCATGTACAGTTAGTTTGAATTATCAGCTAATTTCGGACTATACAGCTTGTATAAAAATTATGTCAGGGTATTTTTTCCTTTTATATATAGCCCTTAATTAGAATATAGCTTATATAATATTTATATCATTTTATATTTTAACGATCCTAACTATTAAATACGGAGATATCAATTCTCCGCACTGCATCACATAGATTAGACCCCTTATAAGGAGTAAAAAATTTAGGTGTAGTAATAATTATTATTTAAAATTATCTGTTACCTAACAAAATTATATAAGTAGGATAGGACAGGGTTAAAGTGGAATTAGACGCGCCAATCAGCCTCTTATAATATGGCTGACCTAAATTGCACTCGTGTGATGCTGAATATCAATTCCTAAACTCACTAACTAGATAAAACTCTTATTATCTTGAAAATTATGCCCAAAATTTATATAATATTCCTCTTTTATATCTTTTGCGATGATTCAGAAAAATCTTTTATGCAACGTTTAAGGAATTTGAATGAAAATTATTTAGTAACGGTAAATAATTAGCAATAATTTAAATAATTATCATTGGGGTTAATTGTAGCAGTTAAACTCTATACATCGTTAAAAAGCTAATAAAATCACGTGTTCTTTTTGGGGTTCAACAACCAATTTAAACTGGCTCGCAAAACACAGTAAACGACTGTCAAGAACATTTAAAGATTTAAATGGAAATTTGAAACACGTGTTGTTATTTTGCATTACTATATATTATCAATAAGAAATAATTTTAAAATTTACGTGCAATAATTTCAGTTGAAACATATTCCGATTGTGAAAGTCCTGAAACGAAGTATTTACTTATTCTTTCTTGCATGATGTCATGTATTTTGCTAAAAATATTATCAAAACGTTTTCATTTTTTTCAAGAAATATTTCAATAAATATGTAAGTGGTATTGATTATGAAAAGTTATGGAATTATGTTAGTTTTTTTCAACAGTTTTTAAATTTAAGAAATAATTGAAAGTACCCAATTAAGATGTAACTTCCAAGGCAGGTGCTTCAAGTATTGTGAGGTAAATAACCTTTTAAATTGCTCCGACTTTGTAATATAAGATTCATGAAATCATGGATAAATATTCCAAAATTCCAATTTATTCAAAACTTTGGAAATGGAAATAATAATGTTTAACATAATATCAAATTTCGGACAGAAGCTTAATCCTAATATAGAATTAATATTCCTGTTTTGAATTTTCAAATAGTCACTTCCTACAATAAAAACATCAAATTATCAACCCACCTAGAATTCGCCGATCAATCATTCGATTTTATGTCCTCGGTGTGATTGAAAATACCTCTTCAAAAAAGGTGTGTAACACGAATTAACACAATAGTTCTAAATTTAACATGGATTAGTAGAAAGCTAGAATTTGGATTCTCAGTAGTTGATAATAATAGAGACCCGGCATCACATTTTTGGTCAACAAATAAATTATTAGCTTAGGTGGGTAAGTCCAGAAGTTATTTTGAAATAAATGGATAAAATAGAACAATAACTGGAACATAAAATTGATATTTTATTGAAAAACCATTTCAAATAAATGATAGTCATATATTTTTAATATAAAGAAGTATCTTATTTCCGAAAGTGTTTGATGTTACATTTCCAATTTTCTAAAAGCACATTTCGCATAGTCGGAAATCCCTTCTAGCGATATTTTTCTCGAATAAATAACTTTTTAAATGTCTTAAAATAAACAACAAATAGTATTAATAATTGTATATATACTCTGTAACAAAACATAATTTAAATTAAATATTTAAACCAAGGCTAATTTCCTTTTTAGATGCTGTAGGATCCATTTGAATCAGTCCGATTGAAAACGATCACTGCACACATTTATTGTGATGACTACAATCTTAACTTTAAGAAATTTATCAAATTATAAAAAAATAACTAATACCCAGCTGTTCAATTTTAAAACTATGTGTAGGGAATTTAATAGTCTTTAAAATAGGATTTTTTGGCTAAAATACGTCGAGCCGTTTGTTAGCTGCACCGCGTAATAACCAAAAATCCGCTATATAAGAAAATACTACTCGTAACTGTGTCTTTATTCGCTGTCCTATTGTGGCCATATTATCATTCATAATGCATAATGAGCGCAGTTTTCGATAGCCATCATTATTNTTTTTGGCTAAAATACGTCGAGCCGTTTGTTAG
>JXOV01023909.1:0-25133 GCA_001014945.1 Clogmia albipunctata
TAAGCCTATACTGATACTACTACTGATACTGGCAAAGAACCCGCTGCGGAATTATAGCCCTTTTTGACATATAAAATGAATACGATAATAGTCAAGGTGTACGTAAACTAGTTATTAGTTACAACTTTCCACGTAATTCGCTCTAGCTCTCCCTGCCTAACACCATTTCTGACCCTAATTAACTTCGAGATTTGCTATCGGATAGAAATTTCTAAAAGTGATCTGAAGAGCTTTTGGGAGGGAAAGAATAAAATTGTTATTAGGCCCTACATTGAGCACCGCACACTAGGGCAGTATAAGTCTAACCTTTTCCATGATAGGTTTAATATTAGTAATATGAGCTCCTAGCACGAATTACTCGCTATATACGGACTATACTCGTACCAATCATGGGAAATTGAGAACATGTTGTGATGGTGTTTGCTCTCTACACTGATAACCCTTTGTTGCAATTGGAATACAAATTATACACTTTAGCATTCGATAATTTGGCAATAAAATAAATTTCCCTTTCAATTCCTGTAAGGTACATGGGGGGCCTCAACCAACAGGTATTTTCGACATTTCAGTGACCATTTGTTTTAGTGTATTATTAGTCAAATTAAAACACCAATAATTTGGCAATACTGCTATTAATTACTAGAAAACCAATTTCCTTCGCAGCTGCTACCATTCAATCCTCTTATATAGTAAACTTATAAAATCCTTTGTTTACTACTAATTTTTTACTAAAATAGTCTATTACATGGCAAAAGGAATAAAGTGGGGTAGGTTGGGGTAAAATTGCAATTAGACCTGCCATTCAGCACCGTATACTAGGGTAGCATAGATCTGGACACTTTATAAATAATAAATATATGAACATTTTTGATATGTTGTCAAATCCCTGAAGATAATAATGTCATCCGAACTTTTTGAAGACAACGTATTTCTTACATTGGTTTTTTGTTGAGTATTCTAGGTGTACAAAAGGAAAATAATGTTGTCAGAGGAATACATCTTTTTTAAATTCTTAAAAGAGCAACATTATGAGAAATTTATTTATTATTTTAAATTATTTAATGAATATTGAATACTATCAAAATTCTTTCCTAATTATTTGTCAATATCAATCGAATTTCCAGTGATTTAGTCTAGTACATTGTATCATTAACAGAAGATCATTACTGATACAGAAAGTCAAACTTTCGGCATCTTTTGTCGAACAATCGGGATTCCAATACAGTACTTCTCATCAACTTTACGAAAATACGTCTGTAACTTATAATTACCACAATATCTGTTTGAAATAAATAAAAGCCCTTCTTGAAAGCGCCCAAGTATTCCACGCCACTTGCTAACCAATTCCACCTCGTCCACCAATTACGAATCCTCTATTGGAATGCGACAATGGATTCTTTTTGTCATTTGAAGGTCTACGGTGAATTTTAAATCAAATACATCTATTGATACATCGAAAATCGAGTTACATAAACCGGACTGAAATACAATAAATCTTCAATCGTGACCACCATACAACATTTTTACTATTCTCCATCTAATCTCCGTTCGTTCCAAATGACCCAAATACTTGCATTTGCGGCCGCAGACAAATGCAGATTTTAAGCACTTTGGATCGACAATGGCAAACTACAGTTGTAATAAATGACTGACTTATGCGAAATCCTACACCTCTTCCACTGATAATGGTCTTAACTGTGTTCTTAGATTGCCCACCCCATGGTCTCCAGTCCATCATGTAGACTGTCATTGTGCAAATTACAATCCATTAATCCCTCGGCACACTATTGAAATTGCAAAGCTGTCATGGATTAATTGATAACAGAGTTGCATAGTCATGAACATGAAATGCATGCTTAATGCTTAAAGTTTATCAATTTGCAATGAAACAAATTGATAAGTTATCTATTTCTAGTACTATTAAAAATTAGCCATTTTTATCGACCTGTCAATAACACACGAACAATAATTAATATAACTTACAATATCATTTCCTTGACGAAATTATTTTTTTTAATATATTGGTTTGTCCCATATGAAACTTTACACTTTGAAAGGGAAATTTTCAATCTTTCGCCAAAATCATATCTATCATTGTAATGTAATTTTCACTTATAATTTCAATAGCTGTGCATGTTGCCTATTAATATAAATCAAATTATAGGATTTATCTACTTTATGAGTATTTTTAAACAATAATTAGTGAGTACATGTAAAACCAAGATTTTCGAGATTTAAAGTTTTTTGTCTACAAATCCCGATTAGGTTAAGTCAGGTTACTTTAAAATTTGTGGATTTATAGTGAAAGAGTATATTAAGTTGAAAATTTGTCAAAAACAATGATTAAAAATTTAATTAAGATAGGCCTTCAAAACTTTACCATAAGAAAAATCGGCTCATCTACTTCTAATGACGATTTATGAAAAAATGTGAGATATATTGGTAGTAAATAAAACAATCGACAAAATTTGACTTTGGTTTTCTAAACCCTTGAGGATACTCAAATTTTTAATTGTGCTAAACTGTCGAAAAACAACATATAGAAATAATAATATTAAAATTTTATTTGTACACAAAACCAATACTAATGCAAATAAATGGATTTAAATTAAAATTTTGGGAAAACTCTAATTTTAAGAAGATTCACTATAAAATCTGATAACTGTCATTATTTTATTAATGACACATCTTCCGGATCCTATGTGCGCAGCATTTTAAAGAAAAAATTTCCATTTTAAATTTAATTCACTTGTCAAAGTGAGTCAATACATTTAAAACGAACAGAAGGTAAGGTTACACAATCAGACGCAGTAAAACAGTCAGCTTTTGTATGAATTTACCATGCTGTGCTTCTAGCTGACGCACGTTAAATAACTCTTAAAATGGACTAATTAAACACCTCAGATGTTTTGCATTTATAAAGTTTATTCGAAGGTCCCAGTTTCTGTGTAACGGAAGAATGTGATCCCTTATAGACACAGAAGATAAATATTCAATAAACTTAATGCTTATAAACAGAAATTTATAGTTTAAAACATAGTTTGTTCTATTAAAAATATTGAAAAATAAAAATGTTATAGTGTTTGAAAATTTGGGTTCAAAAAGTAAAGTGGCATGTGAGACAAACCAATAGTTTGAAATTAACTAAATCATTATTGAAGATCCGTGTAATTAATTAACCGTGTTTTATACTAAACAAATTCAAACAAATTATCACCAACATCTTTAGAAATCATTGTTTTTTAAACTTCTATTCTCCGAGGTCATATTTTGGTCATTGTGAAAAATAGTAAGGCTTTATTGAATTATTTCAAATATTTGTGCTTTAAAACTTTTTGAAGAAAAGAAATATTTAAACGAAAAACATACTAAGAACATTTTTATTTTAGACATCCGTATTATAGATTGCATTTCGAATTTATTAGTATTTTATTTTGAATTTACATTTTATTAACTAAATATTTTGATTTATCTAAAACATTCAAGTATTTTGACACCCCCAATAAATTGATAAAACCCGATTGTACATACGTAAACCTAAACACGTGTAATATTTCATTTTAAACAAATATTTTTACAGATAAAAGCACATAAATTTTATTTTAATTTATTTACTATCAAACACAAACTATCCTAAAAGCATTTACCTAAAATGCAATAACAATAGAGCTCATTCATTGGACAATCTTTATTTATTTTTTATGCAAAGACTAAAGCTTCCAGAAAGAGCTCGGATTGCATTCAGTAGTCCATCAGTCCATAAAGACCCGATTTAGATGCAAAAGACTTGTCTAAACTATTAATCTTTGCTTTCAAAAGGTTCCAAAATTGGTCAAATTGAAACAAAACGTTTCGTAGGAGTTTCAGTGATGATAAATTGCAAACGCATATAATCTGACCAAATTCCAGGTACTCCACCCACTTTCAGTTTTAATATAAATCTCTTTAGATTGACAATTTATGACTGCCACTAGTTCCCTCAATAAATGGGAACGTGGGCTGGTTGATTGTGGATTAGATTTTTTAATTAAAACTGCTTTTACTGTGTATTACAAACTAAAAGTATCAAATTCCTACTAAAAAGTGAATTCTCATAGTCATAAGCTGTGACAGTTTCATTCTAATGTAATCAATCAGCTTAGTTGAAAAGCACACGTGTAAATAATATGAAATTACATTGACCACCCCCGCGGAACTAATTCCCATTTCATAAAATAGGGTCGACAAAAACAAACACTACGCACAAATGAGGAAACATTTACAATCAATTACTAATCTTTGTTTAAATCTAAATAATTAATAATGGGTCATTATTTATTCCAAACGTATTAACATTTGATATTCAAACAGAATTATCTTAATATATTTGTCACTAGAACGATTTTTTGTTTTTAAATAATGCTTTCGTTATTCAATAAAAAAAGTTACCTAGCTTGTATGAAACATTACATTTTGAGAGGGTTAATTTTGATTTTTCGAAAAAATCATTCACATTTAATATAATATTTGTTTTGCTTATTATTTTAATAGTTTTATTATAAAAATATATCTTTGACTTCATTAATAGTATTTTTATTCGATAATAAATAAATGTAACATTAAAAATTTTATATTTTTGGAAAATTAAACTAAATTAGTTTAGTCACATTTCTTAAAACTGTTTAGCGGTCCAAAAATATTAAAACTAAGACCTTGAAAGACTTTTACCATTTGGGATTTGGGTCATCCTTCAATTTTGGGAACTTGAACAACGTGTGCTCTGGGGTGTTGATTTCCTCACAGAATGCTGCGTAATTCTTTTAAATTTTAAATTAGGATAACTTTCAAAGTATCGGTGTCTACTAAGGAACTGGGTGAGACAGAAATTTACCTCCCCGTGTTCTCTTTTACACCATGTTTCAACATGTGGGACCAAGACTCTTGTCCAGTTTCCTTTTTCTTGTTCTAAGTTTGCCAATGCATGATGCATGTTGTAATTCTTTCGATCCATTCCATTGTTACATATGTATTGACCGTTTGTGCTATCTTGAGATGAATCGAAGCGGATAATATTATCATCTCGATAGCTTTCGTAGAAACTGTTCTATATTCAGAACAGACACGCAATAGTGCTTTTCTAGCAGGTTCAACCAATAAAACTTGATTATATTTCTTCAAAGCCTTGGAGTGCCAAATTGGGATTCTGTATAGTATTGGTACAACTTAACAGCAATTTCTTTAATTACTTGAAGTAAGTTTCTTATTAAAAATTCGATTTAACTTAATACTAAACAATAATTGCTTAAAATATCGGGTTTAATTTCATTTAGTGTTATAAGTTTCAAAACTTGTCTTTATAAAATTTATAATTGTAATTTGAATAAATTTAATAAATTAGTCAATATTTATTGGATGCTAACTACTGAAAGTCACATGATGTCAATTAAAATTTCGAGACATTTTTATTAAAAGAAAATGTTAATAAAATTATTAATGTGTAAGAATATAATTCAATAAAACTAAAATTTTACAAAGTTCGCCTAATAAATTAAAAAAAAATTATTACTATAAAAGTTTCATCGATTGAAAGAATAAATAAAATTATATAAAAAATTCAGAAACTAATTCAATTTTTAAAAAAACACACTTGAAAGCTTGATACCGATCATACAACAATTACCACGGGTATAATAAAAGCCCTTTATAATAAACTACTTTTCTTTAACACAATAAACATGTGGATACAAATTAATATTGAATATGTGAAAAATAAATTGGCAATTACTTAACCCTCTTAAAAGGCCTACTATTGAATAACCATAAATTACTTTCGATCAAACTTAAATTGCCACGAAATTACGCGAAAATAACCACTGACTGTATCAGACTTTCATTTTACAGGCCAATTTTAGATCTGATTATTAAGATAATGAAGGCATTTATGGTGACAAAATTAGTAATAAATTCACTCGCCTTTCCAATGAACATAAACGATCATTAGATTGTTGTAAATGGTACTATAAATTAATACAATTAGAAGTGATCATAAATCAGTGCGAAAATAATTTATTAAAGGAAACGTCAGTAAATTGCATATAAAGAAAATAAAAAGGTAATTAAGAGAGTCATTGCCAAGCAAATATGTGTACTAATAGCTTTTACTGACCACACAATATGAAATTAAATCATTATTGTCTCCATATTGGAATAAATTGCTCCTCTTTATAAATCCAAAGCATTTAAACCACATTCCCTCCATTTTTATTGCAGAGCTAAAATTTTATATGACAACTTGAAGCAAGTTTTCAGAGTTTTTACAATTAAAATTTATACTTAATTTATGTTTTGAATATAAAAAAACAAAATAGAAATCATACCCTCCAATTATTGCCAATAAAAATACAATAACTATTGGACGAATTCACGAATTACCTAATAACAATTAAATTAACCATCAATACATAAAAATTAACTAATTAACAAGCCATTTCCAAAAAACCATCAAAAGTTCATTTAAAAAGTCTTGTTAAACATAACTTCAAAATATCGAAATACAAAATAGAGAAATATTCCAAATTCTTTGCGCTAAATATCTGTCATTTGCAATTAAAACTAAATTGACGAAATAAGACCTTGTATTAAAAAGGAAAGAATATAATGCCTTTGTTGAATTACGATTTTCTTAGATTTTATGGCCGAATTTATTGTATTTACTAAGCCGATTAATTAACGAATTTATTACCTTTTGTTTTCCAAATCCATAACCATGTCATAAAATCTAACAAAAATATGAAATCCTACGCTATTTAAAATGATTGGCACATATCACTCAAATAAATAAGGAAATAACACCATAAAATTGGACCTTGAACAATACTTTTTAAAGCACTTCCACTTAATTTTCGATTAATCCTTATGGATCAATAATTAAACTCATTTGGATTATAATTGACTAATTAAAGATTATGAAATAATTTGAGATAAATACATGTAAAAAATATTCCTAGATTTTATTATCACAGTTGTTTAAAAAAGAAAATCACAATTCTATTGAAAAATGTTTACTTTTTAATAGCCCAATGCGTCCTCAAAAAAATTCTCCATAATTAAATCCTGTTTAATTATGCATTACTCAACCCCGCAGACAATCACAGATCAAATTGAATTTTTTCCCATTAAATGACCAAAAGTAATTTTTCCCTAATAATATTTTTGATTTCTAAATGTAGTTTAATTGCTGAGTGCTATCACGAAAATATCAGTGATACAGTGCAAGGTGCTCTATTGTCGATATTTATAGAAAAATTGAAACCGAAAGTTTTATTCGCTTGACAATTTCTTCCCTTAATTCTATGTGTTTAGACTTAAATTTAGTACTGGGTTGTCTTCTTATTATTTACTTATTACTTCGTGAAAAATAGATATCCAAATTGTATTAAATCATTGATTTTTCAAACAAAGACCCATTTTGGAATTAGAAAAATTGTTACCCAACAATTTAACTGCCAATTCCCATTTCTATTTCTGTAGAGATAATCGCTCAATTTGCCAATTTATTAGACATTATTTTCAATTGCTTCTTGAATATAATGGTGAACATAGTGCACTTTACAATTTTTATGAGAAATTTCCATCGCCTATTGAATTCTATTTCAAACCATACATTTGTAATTTGCAATTAATTCTTTTATTTAAATTATAGTAATCATTTACAATTTCATAAGGTAAAGAATCAAATACGATTTTCATTTATTATGAATAATCTAATCAATAAATTAAATCTTCTGCTTAAAATAACCAATTTGTTAGCAGAATTATACACTTTCACTATATGACATTATTTCATTTGTGTCTTGTTCCAAACTTTTAATCTCGTACTAATCTCTAGTATTAATATCAAATAAAATAATAAAAAAGAAATTTATAACAGTTATAAATCAATAAAATATTTGAATTAGAAACTATTTCTATTGAAACCGAAATGTTCTATATGAAAATCTAATATGATTTATTACTATAATAAAACTGTAGAAATTAGGAAAGAACAAGCTTATTTCCAAAAACCCACCTATACTTATCATAAAAACTGATAACTCTTTGATCAAATGAAATAATCATATCTAAAACAAATATGTAGTTCTATTGGTATGAAGAAAGCGATCAAACAGTTTGGCTCATATCAAATCTATAACAACTTCTTAACATGTTCACCGCGGCGGATATTCCAAGAAATCTCGATTAAGTCACGGCCATAAGCATGACGAACATAGATACAGATCAAGAAAGTAATAAAAAGGAATTACAATAAAAGTAAAATTAATTAAATTCTCTTTCCATTCCTTCACAAAAAACCAAGTCTTAATTCTATTCTGCCTATTTCAATATAGGCGTTATATATTTAATAAAACAACGCACATTGGTAAATAATTAAAACGTAGCTAACTATTAATTAAAATATCTAAATAGATTTAAACTGACAACTGCAAATCAAACTCCTTTCAATTGTTTACAATATGGCGTGATGTCATCTCTTGATTTCACTATCAATCTTTAAGTCAAGCACACAAATAATTGACATTTCAATGTATCTCATCATATCTCCCAAGACATTTTTAACATTATTAAATAAATTACGATTTCTACATTATATAGTATTATTGTTTACTTAAAAATAACTAGGTACCACCTTATGAATCCATCAGATTAATAAAACATACACGTATTTAAAGAGACACTTGTTTTATCAACGCACGTTAAATTGACCAATCATACTTAATCAAATTTCTCTGAATTTTAATCTAAATTATGTTAAACACATGCCCACCGTAGTACATTTTTATTATAATTGCATAATTATTAACAACTTTTAAAGTTTACGCATTTCCAAAAGAACCGATACAGTTCAATTTTACGCTTACGGCCTGAATTACGTGCAAAATTGAATGTGAAAAATACAACTTTTATCATCGCCTTAAATTATCAGGGTACACAAGTGCAACTGTCATTTTACTCAAGCAAAAAAATGATTGGCAAAATTCGTTTTCGAATTTTATCAAGTGCAATGAAACAGAGAGTCGATAACCCGGACCTTGTAAAAACTCAAGACAACCTTTAAAACTTGGGCAAATAAAAAGCAGAATAAAGCCTCGGCCACTTTAATGTGTTTAACTAGTCATAATTCATTAAAATCTAGATTTAATCTGTCAACTTTCCTCATTCATAGATTCATTGTGTAGAAATCCCAATTAAATCACTAATCTCAACTTGTAAATGCCTAAACTCACTTTCTTTAATTCACAAATATAGAAACTCTCCACAAATCAACACGGTACAACATAAATTCAATTTCTATAGCTCAAGTTCTATGGGTCCAATTGAGTCAATCATGACCCATTCCGTATACATTTTATTTTCGTCTCCATCCAATGGGACAGACAACTTTTCCAAACATCTGTCTTATTAATAAATGAATATTGTGACTTTCATCTAATCACTAAAGCGCAAATAAGAATTTATATGCCATGTTCTGACCATCACGGTGCAAAAGTGCATGTGCCATTTGCCAATAACACACTTCCCAAACACCTCAAAACAACACAACATTCGCCAAAGTACAAATCCCTTTCCTTTTGTCTCCAAACGCCATCTCCAAGTCTTTCACACCACCAAACCGCCCGCCAGCCCGCCGACTGTTTAGCAAATTTTCATAGCTACACCAAACGACAATCGCGATTTTATCGCCCCTTGCAATTGCACGTTTGACAATTAAACACTTTCTTCTACCTACAATCGACTCTTTTAACATCACATTTATAACCTTTTAAGAGCATTTCAGCAGTATTTTTTCAACAGCCAAATAACCATTTCCCCGTTTTTCTTGTAAACCCAATTAAATGACACACCGCAATACTTCGTTCTTGGACAATTAAGAGAGAAAATAAATGACCCAGTAAGAAAATTAGTCCATTTAATGGCAACTATACAAATGACATTAGACATAGTGATTTGTACTTGATAAAATTTATTTAATTGGATTTCTCTTCAAGTACTTTTACTTGTTTCTCTTCTTCTAAATAATAAATTTCTAATACTTTATTTATAATTCAATCAAATTAGTTTGCGTTTGTGTTAATTACAAATATTAAAATATAAATATTATAATTGAATTATAATATATTATTCATAACAGAATTTTTTAGTCCACTTCCGCAAAAGACAATACGCAATAAAACCAGGGTCAATTTTAATGAGTTTTTTTTAGAACCGTATCAGATCAGAACTTTATTTCAATTAAGTTTTAATTAGTATTTGCAACAAAAAATTTAATTATATTCCGTCAAGAAAAATCATACAAAAATCTAAGTACATACATTTAACATAATCTAATGAGAAAATTATCATTTTGTATTATAAATGTCTTCTTATTGGAGCCGAAAACAAGTTCTCGAACGCGAAGACCGGAACGGCAAAGGAGAAGGAATGTTTGTATGGATGACAATGCGAAGGATCTGGGATTGAATGACCGAGGGAGCAAGGACTGCGACCGCATCGAATAAAGGAGAAGTTTGGAGAAGGCAAAGGCTCGACCAGGGGTGTAACGTCACGGAAGAAGATATTTTAAAATATTTACATAATTTTTTGTAAACATCTCAAATAATGATAATTTTATTACATTTCCTCTAAAATTGTAAAATTGATTAATATCATTTATACATAATAATTTCATTTAACTTTCAATAAAATGTTAAACATGAATAAAAACCAGAATTTATTCATTCACAAATTAACATGACAGTTATACAAAATAATAAAATTAACAATGATTTATTGTTTTTGAATAGCGTAGTAATCAATTTACTGAATCGCTATTAACTTACGGATATCATAATTTGCTTATGACGAAAATCATCTCGTGAAAATTGCTAGTCAATTGAATCGTACATTTTTCTTATTAAAAGTGAAATTTCTGCATACAACTTCATATCATTCTGGCAAAACACTGTCATCTCTCACACATTGTCTATCATAATTTATTAGTTTACGCTTCATAAAACCAACATCAACAGATTTTATATAAAACACAGAAAATTACAAACACTTAATCATTCCACATCCTTGACCACGCTTCGTTTGTGCCTATTACTTAATATTGTCTATTTTAATTAAAAAATTTAAATTATAAAAAATATTCCTATAAATAAGCGGTAAATATATACAATATGATCATTATAATGTTCAATATTGATGCACTTGGTGCGATGAAATAACCTCCAAGAAATAATCATGACGCCCAGCGGCTTCAATTTCTTTCATCGAGCGTGCAAAATTGCTCAAGTAATACTTAACAAATCATGAATTTCCATATTAATCACAGCTAATGAAAATTAGGGCCAAATGCATTGGAAATCTTACATAAATAGAAATATCCCGCGATGAAGATTTCATTAGTTCTATCATTTCATTAGCACAAGCCAGAAAAGAAAGATTTTAATTACTAATGCCAATAATTGAATCAGTTCTGCTCTATTTAATTTACAAAGCGAAAGAAGGTATTTTAGGGCTACCTCATTGAAATCAATGAAAAACTTTACAAAGAGACTTTTTAAATGAAAATTATTATAGAAAAAATCAAATAATTTGAATTTCAATTTTTATTATTCAACGAACTTGTAGTTTCTTCTTCAATCGTGTATAAAAGATTAAAAGGCAAGAGCAATGATCTAATTTAACCTTTGAACCTCTCAAATACATAACACTTAAACCACCTTAATGCACCGCCTGAAATTAAAATACCATTAATCTTTAACTATCGCTTTAATCCAATTTGATCAATCTACTTTGGTTCCATCGAAACTCAAATAATCAAATATACCGGCACTTATTGGACCGCCTCTTTTACAAAATCGTGATTCTTCAAAGCAAAGCACAAAATCATAATTTCCTCAATTGGTCACCATCAATGTCGAT
Source organism: Clogmia albipunctata (assembly GCA_001014945.1). NCBI lineage: Eukaryota > Metazoa > Arthropoda > Insecta > Diptera > Psychodidae > Clogmia > Clogmia albipunctata. The sequence goes on from JXOV01023909.1 coordinate 11,947, forward strand.
GATTTTCTGAATTCGATTTCATCGATGGAACATGATTCACCTATTATGATCGACAACTTAATCATACTTTCCACAACACTGACTCCAACAATCCAACCAGCTCCAACCAGCAATGCATTTTATTATTCCCACACTTTTATCATTCACCCCACAAAAATCACAAAATCTTTTCGGTTCTCTGCAATATTAAATGATCACAGACAGGCAGCCTCCTTCTTGCTGTCGATAACCCCATGCCACTTTCTCAGCTATTTTTCTCCACCAATTAATCGCAAAACTGAATTGTTCAATCTTGTTTACGATTTTACAACATCTATACAATTCGATTGTAATTTATGACCTGTTATGTTATTACCTTAAACGGAAAGACCTTTCCTTAACCTTCAAATCGGAAACTATTTCCTTGAAAAATATTTTATTAAAAAGTTTTGAATTTATTGAAAAACCTATAAATACCGATCCATTTGCATTTATGATGGCTTCCACACCAGAAAATATTTTAATTCCATTCAATTACGAATGCTATTTAAATTTATTGGCAGTCAATCAAGTATACTTTTCCGAGAAATATGTTGATGTAATTGCAAATTAGATATTTCCAGCACTTCTATATGAATCATTTGCAAAACCGACATTCTTGTCAATACTAAATGTGCAAATAAATATGCAAATGGTTTTCGCTAAAGAAATTATTATATTTTGAATATCTTTTCTGAATTTATAATTTTAATATAGTGTTTTCCAACGTGAGTTTATTTTTATTGTAGTAAGACAAGTATTTTTTAGAAGATATTTATTTCATTGTAAAGAGAATTATGTGCCAATTATAATAATGACAATATCAACAAAAATGTCCTTACGAGTTAGGCTTGTAACTTATTCATTAAATTTTCTAAGATCAATGCACATATTTTGGGGGTAATCGTCCTTCATAATTTCGCCAGTAAAGACTTTAGGATCCTAAAACGATTGCTGAGTAATGCGATCGCAAACGAAATAGTCTAAAAATGGTACATCAACTGATTTCGGTGGATAAATGTGATCACGACGTCCAAAAAATGCTCAAGTTTTGGGAATTATGAATGCACATTTTTTTATAGAATAGAATAATTTCAGTGTTTCGTTATTGTTATTGTTCGTTTATTGTTCTCTGTAATGGTGAACCTACTTCAATGAAATAATCATAATTTGACTTTTTTCAATATCTAAATTAAACCCATTTATATAAAACCCTATATAACTATATCTGTAACTTGATAGAAAAAATGTATAAAACCAATAACAGTAGAAATATAATCTATAATACATTTTAGATAAAACTCCAATCTTTTGAAAGATTATCGTAAAAAGTTTAGAATTCAAAATCCGTTACTTTGATACAAGAAATTTACCGATAACAGTATGCCATCCAGATAAACTCTCTTTTAATAAATATAACTGTTTAGAACCTCATTTTATACGCACAATATAATTGTTTATATTATCTGATATCAGATAACAATTAGTTATTTGTGGAAGAAGAAAAACACTATACAAACTCGTTAACAAGCTTACTCCAGTAGATATTCTAAGAAATCCCGATTAGAACATGATTACAAACATAAACACAATCTAATGGAATGAATGATACAAAACAAAGCAGTGCTTTTAAGAAAGTAACAATGAAGAAACATAATAAAAGTAAAACTAATTAAATTTCCTCTCTTTCTCTCTGCAGGTGAATAGAATGCACATTATTCTAGACTGAAGAAGAATTTTACGAGATTACAAAAAGAAGAATAACAAAAGAGGAACATCAGCATTACAATTGCATTCATCAATATTACTATCCGCAACATCTGAAATTCCAAATATAACACGACAAAAATAACACTCAATAAAACTTGGCATTAAACAGGAAATGGCTAGAACTTAATCTGTCCATGAAACAACGAAATAAAAATTCCAAAATTAATAGGGTAGCGACAATCTCTTAAATTCCTTTTGAAGATTCTATTTTAGGAGTTCCAATTCAACTTTCTTTGATGTTGAACCAAAAAAGTCAACAACTCTTCTAATTGAGAACAAATTGAATTAGCAAAACATGGAAATATTAAATGGAATATCACATAAGATTTCAGTTAAGTCACAAGTTATGAAAGTGTGCAAATATTTTTAAGTAAAACTTTAAACGCGGTAAGGTCAAATGAAAGGCTTATTCAAAGAAACCAACGCATTACAAAATACAACCAAATTACCTTGACTCATCCAATTATACAGCAAACTTTCAAGAACACCGCTAATCCAAAATAACGTGCCCACTGCATCTGATTTTGTACTCCAATTTTAACAATTCACATTTCTTTGGACACCGTATTCCAATTCAGATTACTTCATTTTTTCACAAAATACACACTTGGTAGATCCTTTGATGAGAACTTCAATTCTGTATGATTAGTAATGTAATCTGCAAAAGAAAAGAAAAAAATGAACTTTAGACTACTAATTAAGAGAGAAATTCATAATTTGCATTCAACATAATATATATATATATGGTAAGTAATTGTTCAATTAGAATTTATACAGCTAAAATGATAAGATGAGCCAATAAATAAAAACTAGAGATTTTTAAAATCACGAGCGTATCGAGTGCTCCGTGTTTAAAAAAATCAATACCACAATTTTTCGTTAAATATTTTAAATATATATTCAAATTTAACGTTTACTTCCTTAATGATATTTTCTTTTAAAACCAAATAAGATACAAATTTGTATTATTATTTTATAGGCCCTATGGCTCCTCAATGTCAATTGAATATCACTTTAGAACCACTTAAAACACGTTGAAAGGCCTAAATAAACAAATAAAAATAACGAGGGCACTACCCTTAAACTACATACTCGTAACATAATAAATGACTCATGGCTAATGACACTGAACCCCATGCAAATTCGTTTCGTTGCACTCCAATTATTGACCACGCATAAAAAACCCGGCTCAACAGCACACAATTATACCCATTTCAAATATTTATTTACCAATCCCATCGATACCCCGTATCCCCATCAAATTGCAAAGAGCTCTTTTACTGTCATTATTTGTCAATTTAACTGCAATTGGTTACGAATACACCAATTTTCTTCAGACATTATTCCAATTTCATGCGTTTCCGTTCACGCAAATTGCATAAAAATTGTTTTCGCCCAACAAAAGCCGATATTCAGCAGACAAAAAACACGGCTTAATGATATGTGGGTATGTTAAATAATTTCTCTCCTTTGAAAATACCAATATTCCAATACATACCTAATCACTTAAATAATATAACCATTCAATACCAAGCACAATTAATGGTCATGAACTTCAATTCTGCATAAATTATACTTGAGCTATAATGACAATAGAATTTATATCTAATAAATTATTTAACGTATTAGATAATAATTTGCATACAATGCCATTTGACAATTTCTATTCTCAGAGCTATTAAAATATTTGAAGAAAACACTTGCCATTTATAAATTGCTGTCAAACAGGTAATTTAAATAGTTGGCATATTTATACGTTCAATAAACTTCACGATTGCCAAATTAATTGGTCAAATTTTTATACACTTTTTTTTAAATATTTAGAGTCTATTTTAATTAAATTGTATCTTGGGTAGTTTGTCTTCAGTGACTATGTTACCAGCATAGTGGCGCTGCAGAACCAGTGGCCAATCTTACTTGGACTATGGAAGCCACCGTTGACCCTACTTATTGGGTTCTTCCGCTGCCCTCATACGAGTATACCAACGTACACTGGATCACTGTATATTGGTCTCCTATTGTCTTTTGCCCTCCCACAAGGCGTCAGGTTAATACCCACTCTTCAGCCAAGTTGCTAGGATTAATAGTCCCACCGCGTACAACAGGTAGAGAATAGGAATTTGAGAAAGAGAGGATGCCCTGCGTTCCGAAAGGAACGGTGACTTGCCAAGGAAATCAGGGATAGTTAAATTAATCTTAAAATACCTTTAACAGATAACTTTAATAACAATTAGGGTGATTTAAATAAATTTGTAGCAATTTATTCTTCATTGAATTTGCACATAATTTACCTATGTTTTCTAATTTTATTTTAGTAACAAGAATTATCTCTTCCTGTTCTTTTCATACAATTAATCAACAAAATCACCATGACAATCACGAACCAATTGACATTCCAAGTACATAATACAAATCCGATGGTCTTTTGGCGTCACTTTTTGCACGCCATTTCAAACCAGACGCATTCACCACTTCTTTATTTCCCTCAGACAGCTCTTTATAATAATATTTCTTTCCATCGATTAAATACAGTGTTGATGAAAGCATTCTCCATTCTCGATTTAATGGCACACATGAAATACTCTAATTCCACGTAGGCGGTCACTCATAGAAACTCTTAATAAATCAATAAAACAAACTAATCCCATTAAACATTTTCTATTTACACATTTCGTTCAATCGCATTCATTCTTTCTCTATGGGCGACATAAACACCTTTTCTTATCACTTTCAACGGAACCAAGTTCTGAGCGTGTAAAAAACACTTGAAGACATCAATTCTCCTTTTACTTTACATTCATTATTGATACTCGACAAACTACTGCTCAAGTATACTTTTAATCTCTTTAATTGTCATCTAATTTTGAATGCATACAATAGAGTGAACTTTCTTACAAAGCATCTGATAAATCACAAACCAATTACAACCACCTTAAATTGACGATTGATCAGCTGAAGCTCCCGCAGAGAAATTGTAATTTTAGACCACACATTGGATATATCATCAATAAGCCGTAATTAATCTCACAATGTTATCTGGTGAAATCGTACTTTCCTACAATAGCAAGTCACTACCATAACTCTTTTCGCTTAAATATGATTTTGAGAAGCCCTTTATGAAATTTTAAATTGTGTACTTTGGCTATTGATCATCATCTTTTATTTAAAACCAATTAGTTAACTCTTTGTTGAAATTATTTCCACTTTATAATACAACAGAACCATACAAATATTTAACATAATCAATATAAGATTGAATATACCTTAATTATCAAAATTGTAAAAACTACATGTATTATTGGGTAATTTTATCTGACCCTTTCAGTTTAAATTCGAAACATACAAATAAAATTTTGTTCGTTACATTTCCATTTTATTGTTAATAAAAATGTTAACATTAAATAAGTAAAAAGAAATGTTCCAATTAATTGACTAAATAACTAGCCATATTCTTGATTCGCTTTATATATAAAATATTTTGAAAAATATATTGAAAAATATTTTAAGTATCATGTTTAAATACGTATTTAGAGTTTTTATTCAAATATTCTGTAAAAAGCCATTATCATTACCATCAAAAATCATCTAAAACAAGGTTCAACTAAGCGTCATGTAATTTTCTGTGATGCAATTTCAAACAAAAACTAATCTCTAAAAACAACACCTAAGAACTCAATAAATTAGGAACAAACATTCAACAACACTTCAATTTTTTTTACCAATCATTTACTTTTTGTCAAGACTTCAACAAAATAAAATGAATGAGGAAGCTGCAATTTGATTTTCGGCTCTTTCCCCCCTGATTAACTATTACGATGACCGTGTAATCTATTGATTCTTTAGTTCCTCACCTTTTTGTTAACCCATGATGCGTGCTCTTTCCACCTTTTCAACAATTATGGGCAATTTATTAGAAAAGTAGGCAGCTTATGAAAGAAAACCTTAAAATATTTAAGTGGCAACGATTTTTAATGCTTCCTCCACCTTCATACAAAGTAAGTTGCTGAGAAAATTGTCGATTTAAAAACTCTAGTTTTTCTCATACATATAGCCAAAGAGATTACAAAGTTCATCTATCCGGATTCAATTAAGTTGAATTAGCCTTAGGTACACAGTTTTCAAGTGCACCATAAAATCAATTTACGTGCCTTAAAGCTAATTGTCCATAATTGAGTTTAGAATCTACTGGAAGTAGAATTTATAATTTATTATGATTTGTCCTACTATTCATTCTAATTCCATACCTAAAACTGCTAAAAGCATATCGTCGTAAAGTGTTATTACTGTATACACTATAGTTTTCATAAATACGCCAATATTTAGATAAGAAAGAATAATCGCAAACATTTTCTTGAATGAGACCTTCAATCAGCCAACAATTCAAACAAAAAGCCTATCTGACAAGGTAAGATACCAGCATCATTTCACCGATTAATTTTTTTCACGCCTTAGTGAAGGGAATCAAACGTGTGACCAATTTGCACAATAACCGGGTTATCATAATTTCATAATGCCCAGTCTAGAGCGTTTAGAAAAAATACGTTTTTGTATGCTTCTCAGTCAAAAGGTTTAAATTCTATGGGTCATAATTATAGATGTTTCCAATTTAATTTTAATATGAAAGTCCCTTAAAATAGGGTTAATTGACCCCATATTCTTCTTTCTGATCTATAATTATTGATGTTTTGACCCAAATTTGATAAATGAATAGCAGCATTATTTGCAAATGCGAAAACATTTGACAATTTATATTAATGAAATGGTGAATTTTCTAGTAATAAGGAATTTTTAATTGTATTTGATTAAGTAATAAACATATCTCTTTAATTATTCTTTATAATCTTAATGATATTCAAACTTAATAATGTGATTTGAAATCAATTCTCATTCCAATTTACTTCTTATTACAATGTATTGGTAATGTATCATTTGACAATAAATTTCCAATTCAAATCCGATCAAATAAAAAACACCGTTTTCGCTAAAACCAAGGCACCGTAATACAACATAGCTCCATAACTAGGAAAACTCTCAAGTTGATCACCTTATACAATTCTCCTTTGAAAGATAGATAACATTTTACTGTCTATCATTTCGCTTTCCTTAATAACCATTGACTTGGACACGATTCTGTCAATTCTTTGTCACCAATTCCATTCAATCTACAAAGACAATTCGTGATTGGCGGCTTACAAAACAAAAGTGAAATTCGCACAATTCCATTTTGTACTGAGATAAATTGAAAAATTTTAATTGTACCACACCGAAATAAGAAAACCGTCAGTTTAGATCAACGATCACGTATTTAAGAGAAAACATTTAATTTAATGGACCCCAAATATGGAAATTCATAGTTATTACCAGTCAAATTATCGAATTACATGCATAATTACTTATCTCATTATTTACCTTTCAGCTGTCACAGATACCTATCCATTTCCCAAGGAAGATAAATAATAATGAAACTTTTCATTTTTGAAACACCTCCAAAGATGTACAATGAAATTAGCTAACATACAAAAAAATTAACGATTCACTTGAAAAAAGCTTCAACGTAATTGTTTCTACAAAACCATTTTTAAAACTATAAATCTTTAAATGCTAACATTTAAATGAAACTAGGTTTATTAATTTATAATGATAAAAACTCAATTTAAAAATAAATTGCTCTTTTTATTAACATTTCCAGAAATACAATATTCAAACACTAAAAGTAATATATTACTTTTTTAAATAAATTTTAAATAAATCGATTTAGGAACAAGTTAGGTTAACTCAAGACACAATTTAAGAAACACGTTCATTGTAAAACCCCAGAAATTTGAAAAATATAATACTTTGATAAATTTTAAATTCTCTTGTTTAAGTTATTTTCATTTTATATGGAATACCAATAACTCCACAATGAGTCATAATTTAATTGGTAAGAATTCAAAATTTACAAGCTCCCTGCAGAATTTCAAGCACCTTTTCAAGATTTTCAACTCAAATTCTATTGTTAATGGACAGTTAACACTATCACACGAAGCAATCCTAACAAAAACTGACAATGGCAATATTATTCATTAGCTTTACAAATGAGACAAAGTTTAAGTGGTCCAAAACGTGCAATTAAAATGCCAGCTACATGGACCCAACTAACTTGAGAAGTGATGATAGTAAAGCTGTCATCTAAGCAATGGCCCATGATGACACACTCGGGAAAGTACATAACAAATCACTCAGAATATTTCAATGGTCCAAATACCTGACAAGATCCGTGTCAGTTGAGCAATGGCTCCATCAATTCGGCATAGTGGAGAACAGCGAACTGCTGCTGCTCGTGAACTTTGGCCATAACGACTAATTTTCTAAAAATAAACAACGCTTTGATTTCAAATGCTATAGTTTTCTGCCAATTAATGGGTTCGCCGTTTGAGTCGAATTGTGACTCACGACGAGTTCCATGTATAACTTTTTGTTGCGGTCGCTAATACAGCAAAAATGCGTCGGTCGCTGTCGCTGCCACCAACTGCATAAAGTCCCCTCCATATTCGAATTTTACGTGGGGAACAAAACTATTTATTTAATAAAATATATCAGTAAATGGGTATTTTAATGGTATCATTTGTATGATGTCCCCTCGATTTAGAACTGCTAACTTTTCACTTTGGTATTCAATCACAAAAACGCGATCATTCCCACTGTTTTTTTTTATTATTTATAATCTGAATACATAATTAATGAAATTAGTAATAATATATTAGATTACTGTAAGAAATTATGAGTCTTTCGTGAATAAAACGTATTCATAATTAAATCAAAACATGTCATTACGGTAATTAACATAAAGATTTGTATCTTTTCTTCAAATTTATTTAATTTTAATTAAACTAATCACTAGATAAAAGGGTCATTTTCATTCATAGGATTTTAATACACTTTCTAAAATAAAAAATAACTTAAAATTCAACAACACTAAATGAGATTTCAATGATATTTTTATGTTCAGAGTTGTATGTATCTAAGGTTTTCATTTTAAATAACCATTAATTTAAAATTAATTAAAATATCATAATTCTAACATATAATAAAAACGTTATGTAAAACCAAACTCTGGTCTGATATTTGGCATAAAATTTCCAAATGAATTATTTACTTCACTACACATTTAGTTTAAAACATAGAAATCATTTCTAAAATATGCAAAATGCGAAATTTCGACAATAACCACACAATAAAACACATCTTATGGATTTCGAATTACCTGCACCATTTCAAATTAGCTCAAATCTTCAATTTGCTATTTATAGGCACATTAAGTAACAAACAAAACTCTCATTGCATGCAAATAAAGCCCCTCCAAACTAAGCAAAGGCACCCCTATTTATTGGACACGAGAACCTAATATCCATAGCAGACCGAATAATAGTTGACTTGTACCCTAAATAAGGTTAATAAATTTACTGTTTTATCAATAATTATAACCCTAGTAAACAGAAGGGTGATTATCAAATCAAATTGAATTACACAACAATTACCACTTTGATCAAATTTAATTAATAAACGCACTATTTTTAATGACTTTGTTCCGCAACACAAATTCATTTCGTGGATAATAACGATACAATTACGTTTCCCAGAGCATAAACGCAGTCCAACCATGTAATTAGTTCTGCCATCTATGACATTTCAAAAATAATACGAGTGTGAAATTGTTGTAGGTTTTACGATACCTTTTAGTAGTAGTTAAGTGATCACCATTTCATCATCAAAACAATTGCGATCAATTTACCGGTATCATTCACAATATCATGCTTTTACCAATTTATATTACCATCAGCAACAGTTCCGATCAGATCCGATGCGATCACTTTTATAGGCAGAGCGGTCAAATCTATTGAAATCCGATTAAGTGTCTTGCAAACATCGATCTTTGCACTAATGCTAAACAGGAGAAATTCACGATCGCTCACCAGTTGCAACTTTTGCAAAGGGAAATTTGAAATGCGATCACTCTCATTACTATAGACGACATTTATACTTCAACTGTAACCAAACACCATCGATCGCATCGATTAAAGATCAAACGCTGCTCAGCTCATTAGGCGCTCACGACATCCACCCAAGCCTTTTCTATACATTGTTGTTTATTCATTATATTTATGCAAAAATTTCGCCATTCTCTGAATATCGCAAATCACGATCTTTTTGCTGCGACATTTAAATACAATGATCTACCGCCAATAATTAGAAGTACGATCAATCTATTTAAGGATCTTTCTTTAATAGAGTCATCTTCTCGTAGAAAGTACTTTCCCATTTATGAAACGCCTTTATTATCTTAACAATGATTTAAATATTATAAAGAAATTGGCAAAAATAAACAAAATTCTAAACAAAAAATTAAATTTCACAATAATCTTATACAACTGAAAGCATTTTGCAAGCACATCTAATATTTCTATGCAATTCTCATTAATAAATTTAATTTATTCTTCAAAGAAATGAAATTAAAAAAAAACTGGGAATGCCTTCACAAATAAGTTTTAAAACACAAAAATTTATAAAGATGAAAATGATGTAATATTTAATGGACCTCCATACAATAAAAATGAAAGTTGTTAATTAGTCCCACTCCATTCAAATCGAAATAGTTTAAATTTTATTATATATGGCTCAAAAAAGATATCTTCAGCACTATAATTTAATCAAAATCCGCATTATAAATTTCATATATCTTAATTAAGTCAAAAGGGCCTCATTAAGCAAACCTTATCACGTAAAATGATTAAGAAGGGGCATTAATCAAAAATAACAAACATAACTTACACTTGTTTGATTAAAGATATAAAAATTCATATAATTATGATTAATTAACTACTGTCTTCAAGTTAATAGGACATAACTGTTCAAATCTGTCCTAAAATCACTCATTTCGGAATTGGAAATAAGGCATCCGTGTGAACATTACGTGAAGTCCAAACTGCATTTTTAATGAAAAAAATATTAAAGAATCATTATAACCACCTTTCTTTTAATCTAATACTTCAACCATAAAAACCATAAATTAATTGCATTTTAATTGAATGTGAAATCTTATCACGCTTCCAATCTGTAAACATAAGAAATTTTCCAATTAAACAAAACCATAAAGATAATCAACTCAATTAGTCACTCTATTCGTCCGCTGAAAAGACCGTTACTTGAATAGAAATTGGCTACCTAAGAAAATCTTCTAATAAGCCTTGGTGGTCTACGGATATTAAAATTGTTAAGCTCATAAAAAACAATTTATTTATTATTGTTTATTATGTTTTCTCACCTATTTCATAAAGAAATGTTTAAAAACAATAAAGGCATAATCTAATCTTTTGACCTATTTTTTATTATTCAATATGCGTAATATTTTTATAAAAGAAAAGTAATTTAAGCGTAAAACTTATGATATTCAATTTTTTATATAATAAGAATTTCCCACACCAAAATTCACACTCTTTGTAATCTATTTGGCCAAAGAAAGCCGCGTCAATTGCAATCAACAACTTAATCCAAAAACTGACAACGCAACTGAAAAAGCAGAATAAAATCACAATTTCACACATTCATTTCAAAGTTCTGCTTTTAACATCTCCTCCACAATTCTAATTAGGTTTTGTCTTGATACAAATTAATTTCTTGGGAGAATTTTAAAACGCACCAATTAACAAATTACGGTTTTTTATTACTTTTTTCATCGTTTTCTTATCTTTGCATTTCAATGTTCTCTTGTGTGGAAAAAAACATTAGTACATTAATAATTTAATTAAGGTCACTGACACCTCTATAGAGTCATATTTATTCAGCCGTCACCAAAGCCACGCAAAGGTGCTTAACTTTGACTCCCTCTTCCTCCCTCTTTCAGTAACTATCTCTCCTGATACTAAACAATAATTTCATCGTGATAAAAGTACTCCCCATCCAGTAATTACACTTCACCAAGAACATTACAATCAATAACGTCTTCAACAAACCAGAACCATCAGGCATCATCTACCCAGGAGGCAATTTATGTACGATCAACCTATCACGATATGGTTTTTGTTACCCAGTTCAATGTGAAGGGCACGAGAGCATCAAACGTAACTACAATTAGACCATCCCAGAATATCCCCTACAGGGATACTTTTATTTATTCCTCAAACCAATTTAGAATAAAATAGAAGGAAAATTACACCCAGCCATAGAATTAACAATCCTAGAAAACCACTTTAACACGATTTTAATTTATAGAAATATAAGTGCAATGTTTTATAGCAAGCTTTAATTAATACCAAAGAAGTACCTTACAAAATGTCATGGAAGTTACGTGAACTTTTTATTAAAACTGAAATCAATACTTTTCAATCATTTCTTACTAAATTGCAAATATTCTAAAAAATTACTAAAAAATGGAAATATCAACATTTTTTAGTAAAATTATTAAATCTTCTCAATCACTTGTTACCAACATTGCAAATATTAAAAAAATCTAATATATTACAATAGAAAATTTAAAGATATTATTAATCTAAAATGGTGAGGTGGTGTGTTTAAGTTAACGGTTTGGTTTTTTGGTCAGGTAACATTAAATTATTTGATTAGATTAAAATTTGTGACAAATATTAGAAAAGCTAGTGTCCACAGATAGATAAAAGTGATGTACTTCGTTTAAAATAATAGGAAGGAACGCTGTTTAGTTTAGTTATTTCAATCGAAAATTGGAAAAAAAGAATTTTTTTCTGCCTTTGTGTACAACAAAAAAAATTTCAACACCTGCTTGGAGGAAGTTAAAAGAATATCTGACTGCTCAATCCAGGACCTCGTTACATTTATTCAGAGCCTACTAAATGTGGAATGATGGGAGCCTACTGATCTGGAGTGCTGAGTATGTTAAGATCTGGAAATCATTGATGTCTGTAGCCCAGGAGTGAATTCCTCGTCTATTTGTTACAATTATCGAAGCTAAGTTAAATTTTATTTATTATAATTAAGTATTTATTAGTATTTATTAATTAATGTTTCATCCAATACCGCCAGATGAGTGTCTAATTTTTGCTCTTTATAAGGGCTAACTTACATAAATTATAAATCAAATATTTACCTTTCTAACTGTTTATTCCGACTAACCCTAACCTATTTCCCTCTACCATCATTCACAGAAGTAACTGTCCAAATTACTAACATTAAACCTCTCCTGAAAAGTGCCTAGGCCCATGCTGCCCTAGTGTGCGGTGCCGAGTGGCGAGCCTAATAATCACTTTTTTCCTATCCCATTATAAGGTACCAATAAATATTTTTAATTACTACTATCTATAGCAATAAGGCCAGTAATTGTGATAAGAAGGGAAAGCTGAATGAATGTCTACTAGTGATGTGCAATATTTTAGTAACGAATACTT